>OZ008369.1:74228603-74344725 GCA_963931995.1 Phaonia tiefii
ACTCGGGGCATTGGAATGCAAAGCTTGATATTTCTTATTATTATAAACAAAAAATCCTATAGATTTTTTTCTAAATGGAAGTAACTAATCCCTCATATATTGTGCTATTTATTTCAACATAACTATGTCTCCTTAAGCGTATGTAGTATTTTTGTAGTCAAGTCGGGTTAGGCCATAATGATGAGGATGGCACATGAATACTTAGTGAATGAATGAGTGACTCTAATTGTGTTAATTTAGTTAGTATAATGAAGGCGGTAATACCTCCGGCTGTTTTGCTGTTTGCTCATATATGAAATTTATGCATTGAAAATTAATCCCCTCTGGGTTTTATGAAATGGGAGAAAAATGTGGCTTTACATTACCCCAACCCCCTAAGGGATCAATAATGAGCTAAATATGCAGGTTATTAGAATTTCCCTTGGTGTGTCATCATCCTAACATATGTAGGTAGTATTTAAATAAAACTTTGTATTCAGTGGAAACAATTTATTTGAAAGCTGTTGTTCAGGCATTTTTTTGTTATTATTTTACAAAAAAAAATATAGATTTTATCTTGGAATTCTTCTAGTCTACTGTAGCATGTACGAAATGTGGAAATATTTCTTAATTCAAGTTTGCGGTATGTGGTTTGAATAGGAGGGACACATAAATGAAGTTATTGTTGTAAGAATTAATGTTTATAAAATTCAAGAATTTCTTATACCGGATACAACAAATAATGAAATTTTCACAAAATAATAGATGTTAAAGTACACAAAAAAAGAGAGATTTAGTGGTGTCTCAAGGTGTAGTATTCGAAGAACTTATATGGAAAATAATTATTATCTTTTAGAATAGGGAATAGGGGCCTAAGCTGAAGTGTAACATCCAAATCAAACTAATATTTTTTGACAATGCCAAGGCCAATTGAGCCGTGAAGGACATCAAATGAAATTCGAAATATGTCAATTACAACTAAAAATTTTAATATTTCATTTAAAATATGGGAGCCAAAGATTTCGAGCCGTCTGTTCTCCATCATGTGCCTATGACTTTTGTCTCCACGTGGAGGTTCCCGTGCAACGGTGGAATATTTTTTTCCAGCAACTTAAGTCAAGACTTTCCGATGAGCTATGCGAGCACTGATACGTCTCAGGTTTAGTAGGTGTGGCTGATGTCATTGAAGCTCACCAAGATATAGTGCATATTCTTTTGTCCTTAGAACATGGATGGGCCAGACATATAGGCCAACGGCAGATAGAAACCAAATCAAGAAAATCCGGGTTCGACATATTGCATCCTGGTCATCGTCCGATCCATAATGGGCGGTTGCAATCAAATATCATGGCACTTGGTAAAATGAAAAAATCCGGTGGACTGGGTTTGCCTCCCGCCGCCGTTACGTAATGGCAGTGAATATACAGAAATGAAAACCTAAACAACCCCTATTTGTTGACGACCCCCGGAAACGTTATAAGAACTCTGTATAAACTTGAGAGTTTATACTTACATATATTGTTGAATCTATATATATATATATCATGAATTTTTGAATTTGAATTGTATTTTTAATAAAATTTTTATGTATTTAAGTGTATTTAATTTAAGTCAATTGTGAATTAATACTTTGCTGAATTGTGTAGAATTTAAGAAATTGTGAATTGTCATGAAAATGGAAAAAAATAAGAAAGCTCGTGGAAAGTGATCGAGGAAACTCTCGTTCACTTTTCCTGAAACCCGCAATTGGTGAGCATCATAGTAGCCCAATATACGCATTACCCATTACAAATAAACATCTTGAATTTCTCTAATTCATTTGGTTTTATTTCTTTTCCTTGTCCCAACCTCGCTATACTTATTGATCGTATAATATCTCAACTCCTTGGGATATTATATTGATCAAACATCCAACTCCTTAGTGAAGCAAATACCTACGCTTAACTGAGGAATTGACCCTTATTACATCTAATCCCTCTCACTTAAGAATACAGTCCACTAAGCAACTTGCCAGCACTACACCCGAAGAAATACGCAAGAGATTAACATCTAATTAATCTCTCCCGGTAATCTGTTCATGGTCCTTTCAAACCGCCGAAGAGAAATAGAACAAAAGAAGCTAGCAAGAAGATCATCGACTGACATGAGGTAACTAATGATCCCAAAACAAAAACCAAATCAGTCACACGGAGTCGGTAAGTGCATAAACACTGCATTTTTGTTTATTTAAGGTATCAAACGCATCGAAAAGTGAAGTGTATATGAGTGCGTGTGTGCGTGTGCAAAATAACAAAATCATTACAAAGAAATAAAAAAGACATTTGGAGAAAAAAAAGCTAAAAAGTAAAAAAAAAACCTAAAAAGTAAAAAAAAAGCTAAAAAGTAACATTTATACGCGAAAATAAGTGTTGAAAAAAAAAGGGAAAAATTAACCAAAATATGAAATTTTACATATGAACAACAAATTGCATAAAATTATTAAGACAATTGCAAAAGCGCGAAAACAAAAGAAAACGAAATAGAGCAACCAAAAAAGAAAAGAGAATTATGTATGTATGTAAGTACATACAAACATAAGCTCGAGAAAAAAAAAATTTAAGTGAAAATTATGGAAAAAGTGGGTTGCAAAATATTTTGTGAGTTAGGTTAAAAAGGTGAATACCAAAAACGGGAATAAGTATATAACCTTGAAATCGAAAAACCCCAAAAAAAAAGAAGAAAACAGATGAAAAAAAAAACCCAAAGTGACAGAAAAATAAAAATACGCTATATACATACGTACATAAATCCTGCAGCTTTCCCTAAAGATGAGACAGTTAAGAAGGAAAGAGAGTATGTAAGTACAAAAAATTGTCTAACTCTATTTTTTCATATCATTCCGAAAAGGGAAAACATTTGTTGCAATAAAGTGTCGGCAAAATCACGAAATTTCACTTAACCTAACTTCTAACATTACAAAATTTCAAAACTAAAAATCGCGTTAAAACTGTAAAATACAAAAACGGAAAAATAACATAAATAAACATAAAATACATTCAAACTCGAGAAGCATATATAAAAAAAGGCCCGTTTCGGTACCCGTTTAAAACTATTTACCTCACGAAAAAGTTTCTATTTAGTTGACAACTGAAAAAACGGTCCTTTTATTTCATATATGTATATGCATAGAAAAGTTAGCTCGGTCATACGCAACTACATACATATAGGCATACATCCATGCAAACAAAAGGAAAATAAACAAATCGAAAAGCAAAAGCATAATACGCTCTCAATTCGGTATTATTACCATTTGCCACAGTCGATTCTGTCACGGCTGTTAGTGATATAATTCCTTCATCCCCTTTAATCTCATAATAGTTATTATTGTGTTTGGAGTTCATTACGCTGAACGTCTCTTGCACCATCTCTTACAGTCTCCTACACTATTGACTCTCACTGGAAGGAGAGTATATTCAACAACAGTCAGTGATAAAGCAAAGTAAGTTACAGTCGGTGCGAAAAAACAGTAAGCGTGTAATGTTTAAATGAAAATTAAGGGAGAATAATTTGAAATCGTCGTGACAATAAGGAACGGAAATTCAACAACGAAAAAAAAAAAAAAAAAAAAAAAAACATATACCTACAAAGGAGAACATTTTTAATTACAATTTAATACGGTTTTAACAACAAAATTGTTTTTTTTCTTTCGCAACGATTATAAACCAAAATTGTACAACGATTATAAAACGAAGAGAAGAGAAACCCCTTTTTTTTGTCTCCCTATTGTCATTTTTACACGCAGAAAGGAGAGAATACAAGCGTACAGTGACTGCAAGAATTGAGCGTCACAAGATTGATGATTGTTGTAGCAACAGTCACAATCAACCATATTCACTCCAAACGGGAACAAGGTAAAATTTCGAAAAGTTTGTCATTTATAAAGAGAAAAAAATTAAGAGAAGAAAATGAACCAATAACGAAACGAAAATTGAAAAAAATAATTTAAAAATAAATATGCAAATAAATTTAATGCAAAATAATAAGAAAAAAAAAGAAGCAAAAACGAACAAAAAAAATAATCGCAATTTAATTCAAATTAAATTAAAACTATAATCATTAAAAATAACTTTTTTAATAAACACACACATGAGCACACGCACATAATACATTTATACATATGAACATAAATCATCAAACACACAAACATATATACATTTTTTTTTCTTCACGAATATACCAAGAATACACGCATGTATTTTTTTCCCCGAATGTACCACAATACACTTTTTTAACTAAACATTTCACGAAAGTTTCACATTCGTGGCAAATTTATAAAATTGAGAACACACAATCGCAATATTCAGAAAACATTCATACGCACATAAAAAAAAAAAAAAAAAAAAGGAAATTTATAAAATTTTAAACACATTCATCAACAAACACATGCGTAATCTATACTGCTTACTACAATTACATACAATTTAATGAAATTATCGTTCGGAAACTCCTTACGTCATTCCACTAATTGGCATATACATTCATGTACACTGGAGATAATAAGAGGAAAGTCAGCCGACAAACATTACACATTATCACAAAAGCCTATTTTATGAAAAAAATCCAATGAGTGTTCGAACTCACGGGCGATGTGTTAACACCTTTTTGCTACACGGTACCTGTTCGATTTCTATGAACACATTCGTAAATGTTACATTGGAAAATAAAAAACAGCGTTCAATCATATGATGGCGTTACAGTTAAATAATATTAATACTTAAAATTATTTAAAGACCCAGTGCAAGCACATGTGTCATTATTTTCTTGCTCAATACTTTTTGTTTTATTCCCACAAAAGTCAAAGAATGCAAAGCAACAGACACTTGACATACATACATACATTGTTATATTCGTACGATATAACCGAAGATCAACATAAAATACTTTTTTAATATTACTCCAAATTAAAACACTTCAATCTCGGCTCGCCGATATCGGATCGCCTTAATTTGTGGCCTAAACTCTTCGTCGAAACCCGCACTAGCTTTTTAATCCAAAAATTAATAAATCGGCTATGAATTTCCGGAGAAAATCGCGTGGGAAAATTATATGAAAATCGCCCAATAATCACTTTCAATACCGACTGCCAAGCAACGAACAAACAAACGATGATTTACTCTTACAAACCTAACACTTGCGTATGTATTAAATTTATAGTTTACTGCCCTAGAGGCGCGCGTATAGATGTTAACACATCAAAAAAAAGCTATCCCAAATCACTTAATAACATAAAATTGAAAACATAAAAGCACGGTGAATTTGAGACAATTCACAGAAATTTACACAATATTATTATAATATTACACAATCTATAATATTAACCCCCTTTTTCCCAAACCCATTTAGCTATTCTGATCCAAAGTCTGCGACGAACTGTAGCAGACTTTGATGGAAAATTAGTGGACAAAGTCTTCGCCGAGTTGGAGAGGCTTTGTGTAAATTTATGGGGCAAAAGTCGTCATCGAATTGAAGTCGACTTTTGGATATATATATACAATTATATATACAATATATATATATATATATATATATATATATATATATATACATATATATATAATAAGGAATTATAAATAAATAAATTGATTCGAAATTAACTTTATCCATTGGTTACCCGTTCTACATTTATTCGCTTACATTCTCTCGCGGCTTACTGCAATCACTCACGATTCAAACATTAATTTTTTTAATTGGAAAAAACGGAAGGCAAATTTAATTTTTTTCTATAGTAATCCTGCGGGTTTTCGCGATACTCACGACAAAGAATAAATATTTGCGCCTGAATTTTGAGAATACAATATGTCAAATCCCGCGCAGTCATTGGACAATTCTCGTGTCGCAACCGACAACATTTCTATAGCCTCAGGCTCCGTTAGTGCACCAAAGCACAGGGAAAGTACGGGAGTATCGCCGGAACATGATCGGTATTTATTTGATTGCGATCACATTATCGACCTTTGCTCTAATATTGAAAAGCTCGATATTCAAGATCAAACTGACTCAATGTTAGAGGTCCGCTTAAATGATCTTGATAGCTGGTATAAAAGACTTCAAGCAAGTTATGAGTCCCTTATGCTATCACCGGCTACGTCAAACGCGCGCGATTTTAAGGAAAATGCTAAGTTAAATTTCAATGTTTGCTCGGAAGCATATTATGTCGCAAGATCACATTTGATAGATATGATCCGGGCGTCGCAGGGATACAATGCTCCCAGGGAATCGCCTAGATATTGTATTTCGCCAAATACCAATATTCCTCCAGCAACTTTTATACCGCACAATTCGATTGATAACTCGGGTGTTTTTCTTAAAGTGCCACCCTGTGACACCGAGGTTTTTAAAGGAGGCTACGAAGAATGGCCCGCATTTCGGGACATGTTCACAGCGGTCTACGTGAACCACCCAAAACTCTCGCGCGCTCAAAAACTATATCACCTCAGGAATAAGACAAAAGGAGATGCAGGCGCGATCGTTAAAAGATATACGTTGTGCGATGATAATTTTGATTTAGCTTGGAATGCTTTAAAGTCTCGCTATGATAACAAACGTGTTTTGGTGGACAAACAATTGAAAGTCCTATTTGACATTCCGGTAGCTGCTGTAGAGAATAGCGATTCCATTCAGAAGATTCATGCTACAGTTGTCGATTGCCTCTCAATGCTCAAGTCACTTGATGTTTCTACAGATGGGTGGGATCCGATTCTCATACATCTAATTTCCACTAAACTTCCCGACAACACGCTCTCCCTTTGGGAACAATCGCTAAAATCCCATCGTGAGCTGCCGAAGTGGTCGCAGATGGATGAATTCCTCAGCAACAGATTCGAAGTTGTTGAGCGAATATCTAGCATTCGATCAACTAAAAATCAAGTCAGCGGCTCAATTCCAAAAGATAAAGTTCAAACTTATCTATCCCAAGATAAGTTAAATACTTTATGCGTGCTATGTGAATCAGATCACAGCATTCGAATTTGTCCTGAATTCAGAAAGTTCACACCTCAGCAGAGAATTGATTTCATTTTCAAGAATAAATTTTGCAATAACCGCTTGTCCTCTGGTCATACTAAAGGTAGTTGCAAAAGCAAAAACACATGTCTTGTGTGCAAGAAAAATCACCACACTTTACTGCACATGCAATCGAAGTTCTCTACTTCATCTACCACAGATAAACCCAATGAGAAATTTCCCAAATCTCAAAACAAATCGTTCAATGATTCGAGATATATGAATGAAGAGACCACACCTTCCACGTCACTACAAGGTTCACAAATTCAAGCCAATTTTTCGTACAACGATGAACCGATTCTTCTACGGACAGCTCTAGTTCAGATACGACATCGTGGTGAACTATATACTACAAGAGCTTTAATCGACCCTGGATCTCAACGCACTTTCGTCTCCGAAAAACTTAGAGATCTACTAAAAATCCCACATCGTAAGTCCCGATTTGAAATCGTGGGTATTGGAGGGTAAAGTCAGAAGGCAGATAAAGAATGCGAAATAGAATTATATTCTTCGCGTAATGACTTCTCGTTTGTCATCCACGCGATTGTCTTACCAAAGGTGACAAGGCGCATTCCATCGTCCTCATTCAAAATTGTTAATCCAGAGGACTTGGATCAACTGGATTTGGCGGACCCACATTTTTATCAATCTTCTCGCATCGACTTAATTATTGGGAATGATTCTGAACGTTTTGTAAATTTGGACGGCGTAATAAAAAATATTTGTGGTGAAGCATCTGCATACAATACCATTTTTGGTTGGGTTCTAAGTGGACCAATGCGCGCGACTCAAGTTCAGTCCTTAACTACACATGTTACTTCTAATAAAGATTCTGACCTCAACAATTTAGTGAGGAAGTTTTGGGAACTAGAGGAGATACCAACTGCTAATAAAACGTCTGATGATGACAAATTTTGTGAAGATTTCTATCTGAAAACGACTACACGGCAACCTGACGGAAGATACATGGTCAGGCTTCCATTCAAAAAAGAGTTCCCTAGAACAGTGTTCCTGGAATCGTCTCGGTTTCTTGCTCTTGGACAGTTCTCCCGCATGGAACAAAATTTATCAAAGAATCTCGAGCTTCAGGACCAATACAAAGCAGTACTTAACGAATATCTGGATCTTGGTCATATGGAAGAAACGTCGCCGAAGGAAATTTGCTCAGACAATAAATATCACTCATTTTATCTCCCACACCACGCGGTAGTACGACCGGAACATAAAACGACCAAGGTTCGAGTCGTTTTTAATGCATCTCGCAGGACTAAGTCTGGATTCTCACTTAATGATGTATTACACACTGGCCCAACGCTACAAGCGGACTTAGTTGGAACGGTGCTTAATTGGAGGATGTATAAATATACTTTCAGCGGTGATATACAGAAGATGTACCGCCAAATCCTTGTGAACCCAGCAGATAGACCTTACCAAAGAATTTTACACCAACGGGATAAAGTTAGTCCTATCGAAGACTATCAACTCAATACGGTAACATTCGGAATTAATTGTGCTCCTTTTCTCGCTATACGGACACTCCAACAATTAGCTTCAGAGTCTATGGCTCAATATCCTCTCGCATCATCCATAATTCAGAATGAAACTTATGTCGACGACATTTTATCTGGAGGTTTTACCATTGAGGAAGCGGTAGTAAAACAGAAACAACTCATTGCCCTTCTTAACTCTGCAGGGTTTCCGTTGAAGAAAATAACCGCAAATGATTCAAGACTATTATCGCATTTAGACCCTGCAGATTTGTATGATGAATCATTTCTACATTTTCATGAGACGAGCTCAGTGAAAACGCTTGGTATAAAATGGAATGCACTTACTGACTCCTTCTCATATTCCCTGCCTAACTTAGATCAAGATTCGAAAGTTACTAAGAGAAAAGTACTTTCGCTGGTAGCGCGACTTTACGACCCATTGGGTTGGATAACTCCAGTAGTAATTTTGGCAAAAATGTTATTACAACAAGTATGGCTGAAAGGATTGGATTGGGATGATAGCGTCGGCCCAGATTCTCTAAAAATATGGAATAACTTTGTCACTGATCTTTCTAAGTTGGAGTCTATTATAATTCCACGCTATGTGCGGTTTGATCCGGCACATCGTCCTCAAATACACGGATTTAGCGATGCGTCCAAAGGAGCATATTGCGCCTGTGTATACATAAGATGTCGGACGTCGCATTTGTGTATCAGCTCTAATCTTTTAATCGCTAAAAGCAAGGTGGCCCCCTTACAACCTGTTTCCCTGCCTAGGTTGGAACTCAATGGAGCAGTTTTACTTTCAAAATTGGTCCAATACGTGAAATCAAAACTAAAAATGCAACATGCGGAGACGATTCTATGGACGGATGCTTCAATTGTACTTGGTTGGCTCTCAAAACCGCCGTGGACATGGGAAACCTACGTAGCTAACCGCATAGCGCAGATTCACGAAAGGGTGCCAGAAGCTGAGTGGCGCCATGTGCCAACAAATGACAACCCTGCGGATTTGGGTACTCGTGGGTCCAAACCATTGGATCTCGCTCAATGTTCGCTGTGGTGGAACGGTCCAGCATGGCTAACAAAGTCATCAGACTTGTGGCCCAAAAGAAATCCTTTAGCTGCACCAGAACCTGTAAATATAATCCAATCTCTACAGGTCACAATTGAGGAACCTGATATACTCCTTCGGTTTTCATCCTACGGTAGAGCTCTCAGAGTGTTGGCGTATGTTTTCCGTTTTTACCACAGAATCAGAAGATCTCATGAGAATGATTCCCAATTTGACAATACTAATATTTCGTATAAAGAAATGTGTTTCGTTAAAAATAGGCTATTATCGTTGGCTCAATCTCGGCATTATAATGAAGAATATAATGCGCTTCTAAACTTGCGACCAATTTCGGAAAAGGATTCACTTAAACCTTTAAATCCCTTTATGGATTCCAATAATATTATGCGGGTTAATGGTCGCTTAGCCCAATCCCCACTTCCATACAACGAACGGCACCCGATAATACTTCCTGGAAACTCGACACTTTGCAAACTCTATTTGTCTCACTTACATCTGTATCTCGCTCATGCTGAATGTAACCTCATGTGTAGAATGGTGCAAACGGAATTCTACATCTCTCGTTTAAAACGAAGAGTCAAAGCCATTACCCATAATTGTAAAATATGTACTATTTTCAAGCAACAGCAATGCACGCAACTCTTGGCTCCCTTACCAACAGATAGATGTACATTTACGCCACCATTCCAAACAACTGGAATAGATTTTGCTGGTCCATTCGATCTCAAAAGTTCGTCTTTACGACAATCTCGCGCCATTAAGGGCTATGTTAGCGTATTTGTATGCTTCTCAACCAAGGCAATACACTTGGAGTTATGCTCTGAGTTGTCCTCGGCGGCATTCGAGGCCGCATTCGCTCGTTTCGTTGGGAGACGAGGGCTACCGCATAGGGTAGTTACGGACAATGGTCGCAATTTTGTTGGTGCTAGTCGAGCCCTACTCAGAGAGTTCGGATCTTTTCTGAAAGAGTCCGCAAGCGACATTTCTCAAAAATACGCTACGCATGGTTTTCAATGGAGTTTTATTCCTCCGCACGCACCTCACATGGGTGGTCTATGGGAAGCAGCTGTGAAAAGTTTTAAGTTCCACTTCAAGAGAATCGCTGGCTCTCATAAATTTACGTTCGAGCAATTCCATACCATACTTGCTCGAATTGAAGGGGTGTTAAACTCTCGCCCTATCTCCGCGATGTCGGATGATCCCAATGACATGACCGCGCTAACACCCGGTCATTTTCTCAGAGGTGCCCCAATGCTAGCTTTACCTGAGTTGCCATCCCAAAATTTGTCTCTCATCAACCGCTGGCTAAAACTCAAAGCACTTCATCATGATTTTGCCATCCGGTGGAAAGAAGATTATCTAAAAGCGCTTCAAAAGCGGTATAAGTGGAAGAATTCCACTCCCAATATCAAGTGTGGTGATTTCGTGGTAATAATGGATGATTTACTACCACCCAGCGAATGGCGTTTGGGAAGAGTTGAAAAAACTCACCCTGGAATAGACGACCGAGTACGCATTGTAGACGTTCGGACCGTCACTGGTACCGTAACACGACCCATTGCCAAACTCTGCTACTTGCCTTGCAATCAAGAGCAAGATTTGTTTTTAAATTAACTCCATTTAAAATTCTTCATAAACCCTATTCATTCTTTACGATAGTCTATTCGTAGTCTAATCGTTATATTTTTTTTATGTTCATAGATCTAATCGCAACAGCCAACAACGTGGTCGCAGCCAGAAGAAGAGAGAGGCATTATACCGATGCAAACTGTGCATCCACTATCATTCGCTTCGATACTGCCCGAAATTCCTGCGTCTGGATTCTGCAGAAAGAAATCGTGTTGTACGGAAATTCGAGTATTGCATCAATTGCCTGGCTCAGAGTCATACTTTTCGACGATGCCAGTCCAAAAATACGTGTCGGAAATGCGAAAACTATCATCACACCTTGCTCCACCGTCAACATCCACGAATCAAACCACCAAGTGTCAGCAACCGAGAGATTCAGCCGTACCGTGGGTCGCCAAAGACATCGAAGAGACAGAGGGAAAACCCGCATCGCAAATTGCCAAGTAGTAGAAGAAGTCAGTCGAACCGCAGGACACCAAAGGCTAACACACCGAGTACCGAGAGTGCCGCCCCAGATCCACAGATTTTGTCAGAAGCTATCCGCTCCCTTGCCACAGTGTTATGCGTGACACATTCTGCCGCACACGTGCATGGCCGGCGGCATGTATAAACTTGAGAGTTTATACTTACATATATTGTTGAATCTATATATATATATATCATGAATTTTTGAATTTGAATTGTATTTTTAATAAAATTTTTATAAGTGTATTTAATTTAAGTCAATTGTGAATTAATACTTTGCTGAATTGTGTAGAATTTAAGAAATTGTGAATTGTCATGAAAATGGAAAAAAATAAGAAAGCTCGTGGAAAGTGATCGAGGAAACTCTCGTTCACTTTTCCTGAAACCCGCAATTGGTGAGCATCATAGTAGCCCAATATACGCATTACCCATTACAAATAAACATCTTGAATTTCTCTAATTCATTTGGTTTTATTTCTTTTCCTTGTCCCAACCTCGCTATACTTATTGATCGTATAATATCTCAACTCCTTGGGATATTATATTGATCAAACATCCAACTCCTTAGTGAAGCAAATACCTACGCTTAACTGAGGAATTGACCCTTATTACATCTAATCCCTCTCACTTAAGAATACAGTCCACTAAGCAACTTGCCAGCACTACACCCGAAGAAATACGCAAGAGATTAACATCTAATTAATCTCTCCCGGTAATCTGTTCAAACTCTATATAGATTCGATGCAAGTATGCAATTGACAGATGTCCTAGTAACTTATAAGGCTGACATTACCGCTATCGAGCAAATGTGATGTACAGGACATGGCTGCACAAGGAAGAAAAACTGCTACAGACACTGCATTAGCCATATCAAAAAACTTTGGTCGCCGATTTCTAGTTGGTAAAAGACTGCGACGTCTACACGCTGAGAAATTTTTATTTTTTTGTTGTTTGTATGCAAATATAAAGTGTTGTATCTTGTCACAAATATAGTATACTTGTGTCCAAACACATTGTGTTTGCTATTCAATATAATACGTTTGAAACATAATGATTAATAGGTTATAATATATGCATTTGTGACCCAATTGTGGCTTTGTTTGTTGAAAACTGCTAAAAACAAAAACGTGACAGACATTAAAAAAAACATGTACATGGTTCCTGCAACATGTTGCAGTGGCCGATATTTTTCAGCGAAGAGAAAGATCATGATTTCCAACACATATTCTATGAGCGCCTAGAGGAAACGTGTGACCGCTGCCCTAGCCATGAAATTCAGATTATATTAAGAGATTTTTATGCTAAAGTATGCAGGGGAAAATGTGTTTGATCCAATCATTGGCAATGGTATGAGACTGGTTGACTTTGCAGCGGCAGAAAACATGGTCGTTAAATGTACATGAAAGCATGAACACATCCACAAGGTTACTTGGATATCACCTGATCGACGAACGAAAGCCCACATTTATCACCCAGTAATTGATGGAAGACAATCATCCAATGTACAAGAGATCAGAGGAGCCAAAATCGATTCTTATCACCATCTGGTAGCAGCAAACGTTCACATAAGAGTAACTTGAGCGCAAACCGTATGAAACCAGATGCAGAGGAAGCTATACATCGGAAAGCTGCAATTACCAGGTAATACTCAAGCAGGCTCAGAACTTCTGAAACAGAACCCACCTCCTCCCGATGACGATCCTAAAGCGTAGTGGCAAACCATTACCGACTCCATAAAAACAGTCACAACAACCGTACTTGAATTCGAAAAACCCGCTTCGGGACAATCCATGGTATGATGAAAAGTGTCGCATAGGTACTCATGAAAAGAACGCTGCACGTACGGCAATGCTTCAGTCAATTTTAAAGCGAGTTGCGACTGTGTGGTATAGGGGTAAAAATGGGGTAAACCGTCTCTTTAGATGTAAGGAACATTTGAATTGCAAAAGCTTTCATTCAAAATTTAAATTAGAAGAAAATAATGATAACCGTTTCTCATGAAGGGAGCAGTGAACTACACAAGCAGTGAACTACGCGCTTTCCAATTTTAAACTCACTGATTGTGACACCGATTCTGAATGAAATTTTGAGAAGATTTTTCAATTACATCCATTTAAAGAGAACAGACAATTCATGTTTCTTTTACCCATATGCAAATGGCTGTGTTTTTCAATTGAATTGATGTTCGTGGAATTGCAATTGATGTCTAGTCAATTATAATTGTAGTTTTTTATATATATTCACTCCTGTTCACTTATTTAAAGGCACTAAAAATTGCATATTCAGCAGCCTGTATCTTTTGCAATTGGTAACCGATTGCAGAATTTTAAAATGGAAATGGAAGCTAGACATCTTGAGATATAAAAAAATCATGCCTATAGTGGTTTCTTAACTAAAGAACTTTTTTTGAGCAATTTATAAAACAAAGCCAAAAAATGTGTTTTTTTTTGTTTGGTTCACTTGAATAAAAGCACTTTAGCTAATTTTAATGAAAAACAGATTTTCTTTTTTTTTAATTTATTTTAATTTATTTTACTTTATTTAAGAATTATTAGTAGTGGGTAAACCCCCTTGGTTTTTAATAACTTCAAATATACGGGTTTTCATTGAGAGATAAAGAGAATTTATGTAATCCAAAGAAATTTGATTCCAAGCATCCTTAATGGCCGGAATTCGTGACTGCTTGTCATCAACTTGTCTACCTACTGCATAGACCTTACGAGATAACCAACCCCAGACATTTTCGATAATATTTAGATCTCGCGAATACGGTGGCTAGTCAAGAATATTAACATTTTGGCTTGCAATGAACTCCTTTACTACTCTGGCGTTGTGTATGGGGGCATTATCCTGTTGCAATATCCAAGATATGGGACCAAATAGTTCACTGAACTTCGGAAAAGCCGATTTCAATAATGTTTTATAGCTTGCACTACTCATTTTTGAATTTTGAAATTCAAGATCGATGGTGCCATAGTACGCAATAGCACCCCACACCATAACGCCGCCCTCTCGGCTGTGATGTCGGTCAAAAAAAACGCTTTCTTTGCGCAGATCATGGAAATAGTTGTAGCAACCAGGCCCATCCAAATTAAACTTCTTCTCTTCTGTAAGTACAACGGTTCTCGAGTCAGTTACATGACCTCTTGGTTGCACATCCCATACCATGTAGTCTCTTGCGAATTGAAGTCGATTTTCTTTACGAGGAGCATTAAGTGGCGGCTTTTTTGTAATTTCAGGTATTTAAGATACTCACAGCTCTTAATTACTCTGTGTACGGATGACTTGCTCGCTTCCACTCCAGCTTCAGCTCTTATTTTTGACAAGGATAAGGCAGAATTAGAAGCAATTCTGATGATTATTCTTTTCTCATACGTAGATAAAGACAATGAAACCCTTCCTTTAAAATTGTTTCCATACCGCTCGGGGACCATGATGTAATTGTCGACAACTATTGGGCTCCATTAAATTTGTTTAGCTATTGCCCGGTTAGAATATCCTTCAGTACGGTAAACATCGATTTTAGTTTTTTCCAATAGATTTAATATTTTTTGTTTTGCCATTTTGAACTGGAGTGTGAATTGATTCCTTCTGAATATCAACAAATGTATTTGAATTTTAGAGGTTGCGATTTTAGAATTGCTACGATTTTAATGGAAGGATTTACATTTTTGTTTTTGTAATTGGAATTATTAACTTAAAACACATATATTTTGTAAAGTTCAATTGGAAATGGTGTTATTTCTTAGATGACTAAAAACAATAAGAAATTAGTTTTCATTGTTAAGGAATTCGCATACTGGTTCACACTCAGCTTATTTTGATATCCTCCAACCCAATCCGGATTTTGTGAACAAAGACGTGGGTTTTGGTACAACAACTACTAAGGCTTCCGAAAGCGACCCTATAAATATTTCCAAAAGCAGTGTGGAACTATATTTAGAATCCATCGACGCTGGGTAATTGAAGCGGTAGGTAACTATTGTGGTTGTTAGTTAATATAACCAAAATTCATGTATTATAATGTAATGAAGTAAGTGCTCATGTAATCACTATACCCAATGGCAAAAAGGTAAATTGCTCTTTAAAAATTACATATATCCGGCACAAAACAACAAGCGGAAAATACAATGTAATTGTGTTTCCAAAAAAAAAACAAAATAATATATAAATCCGTTAATGATTTCCTTTGCTCTCCCTTATTATGGCCCGGTTTATTTATGAGCTTTTAATTTGCTCTGATTTATACATGGGAAAAATTTAAATGTAATAATACAGGTGAGTGGCATGAAATGCGAATTTTGATAAAATGCCGTGACATGAAATTCAAATATAATACTAACTATAACTTTAAACGGAAACACTTGAAATTATGTATATTTACTGAAATTGGAATGTGTCCATCGATGGGGTGTGTGTGGGTTTCTTGCACATGAAAACGCAGATTTGATTTATTCTTTAAACACTTTACATTTCTTTCGACGACAGTTACATCGCTTAGTGACGCCGCCAATATTGAGTAATTGGACATCGCAATTTTAAAGTAATTTTTTTTCTAATTTCAATTAAAAACTTTTGACTTTGATTTTAGAGTTTTGAACCAGAGTTGCTGAGTTTTGAATATTAATTCAAATCACTTGATACCGCTTGAATTTCAAGTGATATTATTTTTTGAATTTGAATTTAATGAGCGATTGTGTTAGTTTTATTTAATGTATGAGAAATTCATACTACAAGCTTTGTAAGGTCAGGTTGCTTTTTATTGGAATAATAGATAACTCACTGGCATGACTAGTTTCAAACGCCGTGACAAGTTCATCATCAGATGCTTAACAATTGTGCCTGAATTTATACCATCCGTTGATCATCAATCGTATATATACAAACTGAATTATGCAATTTACATGTGCGAATTAGCATCGATGAAGATCCCTAAGTATCAACACACACGGAAAGGCCCATAATTCCAACACAACAACAGACGGATCTTCTCCGCCATGTTCTTCGTTTCCTCTTGCATTTTCACATTAGTCCTGTTTTGGTTACAAGCAAGCGATTGTCGCTTGTTAAGTTGCAAAGAAAACAACAATTTAGCGATAAGCCATTTTATCTAAAAATATGAATAAGGGTTGAAAACGGTAAAAGATATCGAAAAACAGTTTGTTTAAACTTGGCGAAAATGATTCTCGTCGCTGCGTTCTCGCTAAGTGTTCGCTAAGTGCTTCATATAAAACAAGCCAATATATAAGCAAGCGGTGTAACCAAAACACGCTTATTGTTGCAGTGCTTTAAGATGAGTTTTTACTATATCACAGAGCTGCATTTTTCTGGGGTATAGATTTTTTTCTGATGATCGGGCGAATGTTCGGTTCGGTATCGTTCTCAACAACATCAAATTTCACGACGAACTACGCAGCGAATTTTGACAATATATCGAGCCCTCAGAGCGAATTTATCGTAAGCGACAAACACAAATTTTACAGGAGAAGGTTTTTTTTTGATTATTTTAAAAATGGTTGCCTAAAATCAAATATGTTTGGAGGCAAGAATGTCTAATTTTGTTGCAGTCACCGAACTGATGTTCAAAAATGGCTAATTGTTTGCACTATGAAGTAGTTTTGGCGCTTACGATAAAAACTTTATATTTGGATATACTTACAGTGACAAATCTGTGGCGCTTACGATATATGTTATTTTGTACTTTGAAACGCAAAATGAGAAACAAAAGTGTGTATTTATTTTTAAAATATTTATTCAGACTATGTATTGTATTTATATAGATATAAAAAGGTTTAAACTGTGTTTTAAGAATATTGAGATGTATCAATGTCTTCGTTGTCAGTTTCAACTAGTGTGTCTTTGATTTGGTCTCCACTTTTCATATTGAAATCTTCCTGATGGTATCGTTGAGGGATTATTTCCTTTTCACATAAATTTCGAAGATCTCTGAAGTTTTCCACTGATATTTTTAGTTTTTGTGGGTAGAGTAGGTCCGGTCCATTCGCAACGATCATTGAACTGTTTCTGGAGCGAATTACTACATTTATATTCAATTCATTCACTTTACTATCCTCAAAGTATCCATATTTAAATTGTGCGCTTAAGCTCAGTTTGTCAAAATGGGCAGATCTCAAACTGTGAAATTCAATTTTTATTTTTGATGGAAGAAATGCATTAGAAAATGACTTCCAGTCCTTAAAATCTGAATGACTAAGTATAATGCTTTCATAACATTTTGGTGTCGTACGTGAGTTAGAAATTAATGTCGACCACTCAGAAGGGGCCCAAATTGTTCTTCCTTTAATAAATGTTTCAATTGTAGCATGTATAGAGTCAACAGGCATCATTGTATGACCGGGCAGCAAAAATGTTATGTTAACCTTCTTAACGCAACTTGAACTCTTTAAAAAGAATGGAATAACTGACAATATGGCCCGGTTCCGGTTTTGGCCTGCACAGCTGTCACAAAATAGACTCACAGTACTATGTTGTTTCCTTTGGTCCACTATGGTCAAATATTTAAAATCACTGAACATATTTCATTGCATCCTCGTTTGCCATCACATTCGCCCCACAAAAAACAATATCCAGATCTGGTTCCGCTTTTATATATACTTTCATTGTAGTAAGTACATTTTCTGGAGTAAAAAAGATTAATACTTTTGCCATAAGGTGTATTAAACACCTTCTGTAGATCAAAACTTGCGCATAATAAGTCAGCGTTTTCCACCTTGCTTTTCGCTTGTTCGGCCAAGAAGATTTCTTTGGACTTGTCCTTATCCAGAATATGGCTTTTATATTCACTGGAATCTTTCAATCTGTTACGGGCTTCTGCATCCAAATTCTTAAATTTTTCACATATGTTGCATTTATCTTTTTTTGGGGTATGAAATCCCAAATGGAAATCATTATTGAAAACTGTGCGAAAGTTGTATAGTGAGACTATTGATGATTCTTGCTGTTTTTCCTTCAAATGCTCCACATAAAGCTTGTACAAATGTGATACATTGCGTAATTCTTCTGGCAAGTAGAGCTTATTGCTTTTATTGCGGCAATAGTGGGATGGAACCGCAGGTAAATTCGCAATATACTGTTTTACTACATTTATCTTGAAATCGCAGCACTTATTATGTGCCGGGTATGACGCAAAGTCATTTGAGAAATACCAAGTGTTTGTAATAAAAATTGTTGACAAACCTGGGTATGCTGGCCACGAATATTTATGTAGTTCTCATTAGTCACTTTTTTTTACCACTTGATACCCGTCTTCTTCCTGTTTGTTTTTCCTTAATACATGACAGAAGCCAATCTTTTTGACGAGGTCCACTTGCCAATCCCCAGTAAAATTCATTTATTTTAATCCGATCCGATTCACAAAAGTTTTGTTGGCAAGAGTTTTGACATTTTTTACCAAGACAAGGATTTGGCTTAATATTCTTTGAAACAATGCAACATTTTTTATCCTTTTTTAGATTTTTCTTTCTTCCTCGTTTCGCAACGCAAGTTGTTTCATCCAGAAAATTGTCAACATCTGATTCATCATGTTCAGAATCAGAGTAATCAACCAATTTGCAGATTCCCATGGGAAACTGAGGATTTTCTTTGTCCTGGAAACCACAATAAATAATGTCAGTACTTTTTTTTGAACACAATTAATAAAATCGTCTTACCTTTGTTGAGAAGCAATCCATTTTTAAGGAAATGTATTTTTCTATTCACTATGTTGTTCAAAACCTGGAAGCAACAGTCAGAAATTTTTACAGTTATCATTCCAAAATTATTGTGAAAATAGTTGTGATGAATTGGCTATGTTCAGTTTGAAGTATTACATAAAAATGCAACATTGGAAAAGAACAATAGGGTATTTATTTTTTTACTGTATGGCAATGCCAAATTTTATTGGATCGTATAATAAAAATATGGGTTTGTGCGAAATTGATGACATTTTTTTATACTTCAAACAACATCGGGTTTAAAAATTTGGCACATGGCCTGGTCATGATTTTTTTATTATTTGTTTGGGTCAAAAACTAGACGGAACTGTCTGAACCCAGCCCAAAAGATTCCTTACATAGTCAAATCTACATATTCGTCCAGAAAACAAAGCATTTGCGGTCCTGCCTTTACATACACACTGTCGCTTACGATAAAATATAAATTTTTGTAAAATGCATACAATGACTTACGATAAAATCTCACCCCAAATTTTTATCAAAAATACTAGCAATTTAAAATTGTTGGCAATTTGTATTTATGTATCAGTTGCTAAAATGTGTATTACAACAATAAAACAAATTTCGAAAAATTGGCGCTTACGATAATTTCGCTCTAAGGGCTCGATATGTCCACCTTCCTGCGGACAAAAATCAGTTTACTCAGGAGCTCAAACCAGCAGACCATGGAAGCAATTCGTTCAAGGGCAATGGAGCAAAGTTAAGTAATGCCAATTTTTCAAAATAAAACCATCGTCTCCGTTGAAATGCATTTTCATCTGAACGGCTTCGGGAAGGCTCAAACTTGTCGAATTGAGGGCCCAGAAAATCCTCCAGCAAACCAATCCGTGAGAAACAAATGCACCCACAACGAGTATCTGTCTGGTGCGGATTTTGGTCAGGTGACATGATTGAGCCTTACTTTTTTGAAGATGAGGCCGAAATTGCAGTGACTGTGAACGGCATTCGTTACAGGAACTTGATAACGGAGTTCTTGTAGCCTCAATTGGACGTCATGGATATGGACGACATATGGTTTCAGCACGACGGCGCCACCTGCCACACCGCGCATGAAACAATCGATTTATTGCAGCAACGATTTCTAGAAAAAATAACCTCAAGAAATTCTGATGTTAACTTGCCACCAAGATAACGCCGTTCTCTTTCTTTCATTAAGGTTTTTTGAAATCTCGGTTTTGTGGTGAAGGATAGTTGACTAATATTTTATTCCATACTTAATCGGAACATGTCTTCCTTACAATCCGATAAAAAAAATCAAAACCATCTCAAAAAATACGTGGTCTTTTATTTATTTTGTCTTTTGCTTTTTTTTTATTCATGTCTTTTGAAATCTTATTGGACATATTAAATTTCAATTATTTTTTTTGTTGTAAATAATTTTGAGGCTAATGTTCACAATTGGCTATTCTTCACTTAAATGAAAATTAAATGCCAGAATTCTCTCATTTAATATGAAAATTTTTATCTGCCGCATTTCATGTGATATTATTTGATTTGTAGTCAAAAATGTTCAATTCTAACTTTTTTTTTTGAAATAGGTGATATGAATTTTAAAATCAATGTATCCATTTGAGATTAAAATTAAAATTTATATTTTTTTCTAAACTCCCCTTTATTTCCAAATTTTAAATTGATGAGTTTTTAATTAATTTCTTTGTAATTTTAATTGAAATGTTTAAAATTTTGTTTTATATCTGCTTAATTTTACTTAATGATTTCTTCATTTCACATGATGACTTAAATTTTAATGCTATTTAATGACTTTTAATATTATTTGGAATTTCTAATGGATTTTATGCTTTCAATTGTTTTATAGGAGTATTAATTTTCTTCCTTGCTTACTTACTAAGGTGGCCTAAAACAACCCAGAATGGTCAAGGGCTTTCAAAAATGAGGATAGCATGATTTCCAGCTCCTACAGTTGGTAACACCAAGCTATCGCAGGCAATATTCCACCTGGTCGTTCCAGCGAAATCCTGATTGTCATATTTTTCGACGTCCTTCGAGTTCGCCGTAGATTACCTTTCCTACTGGTTCATGTCCTATCCATTGTAAATACGCTATTTGGGTGCGCGTAACTACGTCGATTTCGGGATACATATTATACAGCTCTTGGTTCATCCGTCACCGATGCTCGCCGTTTTCTATTATAGGACCATATATTTTATGGAGCATTTTTCTTTCGAAGACTCCCAGTGCTGTTTCATCAGCATGCGATATGACTCGAGATTCTGCGCCATAAAGCAAGACAGGTTGTATGATAATCTGGTATAGTTGTTGGTATCTTCGTTTCGCGAGAGAGGGTCTTATATCTTCTTCGTTTGATTTCTTGGCTGGCGTTATTGCTTCTCTTCGCGACAGATCCGAAGTAAATAACGAATTTATAACGGGTATCAACGTTCACCGTTTCATCAAATCTGGCGGATATTCTGCTCGCCGAAAACATTACTTTTTTCTTCTCCTCAATTACTGCCAAACCCACTTTTGCTAAGTCATTCTCAAAAATATTGCAGTAACTTGTCGCAGATTTCGCCCAAAAGATGGCTCAATAATCAGCATAAGCGAGCAGCATGTGACCTTTGCTGCTGATAGTTTTATTCGTGTAGACTGCAAATTTTCTCAAAATGATCTCAATTAATATGTTGAAGAGATCGCTTGATAGGGTGTCGCCCTGCCTGAGGCCAATTGCTAGTACAGAATAGTTCGGTGAGATCTTTACCAATCGTTAGTGAAGGTTTCGTGTCGGTCAGTGTCATTCTACAAAGGCGTGCCAGCTTATCAGGAATAGCAAGCTCCGTCATAGCTTGGTACAGTTTTCCCTGTATCGGGCTACTGAAGGCTGTCTTATAATCTACAATATTATTATAGAGATAAGTTTACCAGGACGATTTCTAATATAGGTCAAATTGCATGTTCTATAATGGTTGTTATTTAGTCATAGAAAGACTTAACCCGGCAGTTCATGAGCTCTTAAAAAACTTGCAGAAGTTCCATTCTGTTCAACCAAAATATTGTTTAGCGTTTAAGCCAATTTCAAGGGTAACGGCTACGTCTACAAGCAAAATTGCAATACGTGGATTGAAAAGCCACCCGAAGATTTTCAAGAGCTACTGTTGGATCCAGATAAAACAACGGGTTGGTGTATTTTATAGGCTGATGGAATCATCGATCTACATAGTTATTTAAAGACTAAACTGGCCGGAACGAAACTGCGAATGGCAGCCTTACTAAAGGCTGGGACATGAAGAATTTTGAAATGTAGCCCCGCGTAATTTCGAAGCAGATGTCCAATTCAACATGTAGAAGTTGACAGATTAGTAGCAAGAGGATAGAACTATTTTAAAAATTCTTTCAAAGTTCTGAGCCTCTATCTCAAACTGTACAAATTCCACGAAATAAATTCGAAAGAAATACCGTGCCATCAACGCAGTTTGCGGAACAATTTGTATAGCGAGTTCGGGGTTCTTATATGACGAATCGGGGTCCTTATATGACGAAGCAACTCGTGTACGTCCTCGTTCACTGCGTTCAGTTGACAATATTTCCGCTGTAGCTGAAACCGTGATCTAACAGCCAATCAGTTGTGTATTTGCTGAACCCTGCATGCGGCAATTCTTACGATTAACGAAGCCATTAAAATGGCAATAAGCCTCTTAGCGGAAGACTATTTTTTTTCGAAAACTTGTCATTATTTGTAAAATAGTAGTTCTCAACAATGAAAGCGCGCTGTTCATTAATTTGGAGGCCCATTTTTAATACCCATGTACTGTTTCCTGTCAAGCTGTTAAAATTTTTTCAAAAACAACACTTTACCCAACACAAAGTACGAAATTCAAATCTTGGATGAATTATCGGATACTCTTTAAAGTAGAGGGCGGATCAGTAAGACCGTGACACAGTTTTTTTTTGCAGAAAAAAATATTTATCTTTCAACATAATCTCCTTTTGGCTCAATACACTTAATCCAACGATTTTCCAATTTTTGTATCCCTTCCAAAAAATAGGATTTTTAGAGGTCCATAAAATAGGTATTTGTTTGATAAAAAATTTAATCGTTGGAGCTCAATCTCTTTCCAGCGAGCCATTTCTTTAGGTTTGGAAACAGGAAATAGTCACTGGGGGGAAAATCTGGAGAATATGGCGGATGAGGTACCAATTCGTAGCCCAATTCATGGAACTCAAAACAATCCTTAGAAGTTGTCACACGATTACGTTTATGGTCAATTGGGAGCAAACGCGGCACCCATCTTGCAGACAGCATATGAAACTGCCATATGAAATGCCTATGCCATCAACAATCTCACGCTCTTTTAGTCTTCGATCGGCCAATACCATATCATGGATTTTTTCGACATTTTCGGGTGTATTGATCTGAATTTGCCGTCCAAAACGTTCAGCGCATTTTTTTTTATTTACGACTTTAGCCAATCTTATTATATTTAAGTAATTTTTGAACACTAAGCATTCGCGCTCAAAGAGGTCCACCTGTTATATTCATTTATATTCATTTATTACGAACGATTTCCTAAATACACTATAAATTTATTTAGAACAAATACAAATTTCAATAATTGCACCAAAGGTATTATGACATTATTTCCATATTTTCCGGCAAACATTCAAACACCGATAAAAGTGTTTACAATCCTCCTAACATTACCACTCGATACAAGCTGACTATTATGGTAATGGTGGCACACGACGGCACAATGGATTTGTTGTTTTGATGTGATATTTATCTTTAGTGATTATCACAGGACTATTACATGTAGCTGCTACATGCGGTGAATAACAATACAAATAATGGATAATACCTTTTACGGTCATTAGAGGACATTTGATTTGAATAACATTTGTGCGCTTTTATTTTGTTAGTACCATTTGATATAATAATGATATTTTGAATATAGAAATAATATTTTATACGTAATGAAATATTTTATTTACTGTGTAAACATTAAAAATTTAATTAATAATTTTCCCTGTTCTCACTCAATATTTATTTCCATTACAATTAAGCAGCTTGCTTTGAAATTTGTATTAGCGCTTTTGCATTTTTATTTTTTTTTTGATTTGAATTATTATATTTAATTTTACACATTTAATTTGAATTGTGTGTAATGTGGGTTTGAACAGTCTTTGGGGAAACAAAGAACGAATATGCTTGGAATGTAATTATGGATAATTAACTGCAATCAACCAAGTAGGGAAGAAAAACGCGTTAAATAAATATTAATCAAAATTGTGAGTGTCGCCCAAAAAAGATTAAACACCAGAGAAGGACAAACAAAGCAAATGTGTTTAACTGAATTAATTTACATAAAATGTTTCATATTAATAATTAATTTTTTTTTTTACAAAAATATTTGAACAACAACAAAATTCATTTATTTGCATAATTATAATGCAAATTAGAACAGATTAAAAATTGATGTGATTAATTTTTTTCTCCCAGGCATTAGTATTATTATATGTAGAATTTTTCTTGACATGTGACATAAGTCGCTATTATTATTGATCTATTCATTTGTGCGGGAGTTTGCTGGATTCTAATTACATACGAACAAGGCATTTGATATTGGCAATATGGAAAATCAAAAGCAGCTTGCGTCCACTTGTCAACATTACACTACCAGAAATACACTGATAAACAGACATATTTTGGAGTGATTAACAAAGAAATGGCAGCTTGACATTTACTTGATCTGTCTAGCCACTATAAACGAAATATTGTAGGATGGAAATATTGAGCTCTTTAAAATGCCATAATTGACGGTTATAAAAATTATGTGCTTTCACATCGGTTGTAGTTAATTTACCTTTGCTAAACTGTACACTAAATCATGCACCAAAATTGCCCAGTAGAAGACTTACCTAAAAAGAAAAGAAAAAACAGTTATCTTAATAAATCAGTAAAAATAGTGTAATATTGTATATTAGAAAACATCGATTCGTGTAAACATAACAAATGTCAACAAAACAATTGAAGCCCCTGGTGGAAGAAGTTTTTATCTCACTATTTTTTCAAAATAAATATTGTCTTTCTTTTAAAGTTTTCATTGTATCTGATTAAAAAAAAAAAACAAAACAAAATTTTAAAATTTAATTTTCATTTTAGTTTTATTGTTCGATCTTTAAGATGTTATTTTCTTTAATAATTTTCCGGTTCAAAATCAATTTCTATGAAAAAGTACTTTTATAACAAAAGTTCATTTTCATAGAATATATTATTAGGTTGCCTGGCGTTTACACGGGACAGTTTTGCTCCGACAGTAGAAATGCATTCACACATTTTTACTACCACACTTACGGTGCGTTTCCATGGGACAGTTTGAGACAAGATAGTTGAGAATATGTATTAGTTGTCACAAAGACAAAAATTGTTTGTGTGACGTACGCGTCCAGCCAGTTATAAAGACAGTACAGTTTTAAGCAACCGCCGACAGTGTCGTTTAGTTAAATTTCGTGCTCTGATTTTTTTAATTCTTCGCTCTTTTGCCAATGTGTTTTGTCTTACTTCTCCAAATTACAATGGAACTGATGTACTCTGCAAAATTAGGCATGTATTCAAGTTTATAGTTATGTTTGTATTGTCAAACAATATTTCAATAAAAATTAGCAAACTTTTCAAATACAAATATATTTCCCAATTTGTAAAGTCGTTTGCGATGTTTTGTTTTTTCTCAAATTACTACGAAACGTCACCGATATGGCCGATGGCTGAACTAGTAGAGGTTGACGCAGTAGGATTTGTTGTAATTGTGTGAACCAAAATCAAGCCGTGGGTTTTTTTGGTATCCCATACTCAGTCTCCAAGCCTCAGAATTCAGCCCCGGGTCCACAGCTCTGCATTAATAAGTAGAAATAATTTAAAATCCGTCATAGCAACAAAAGCTAAAAAAAATCACATGATATGCCAGGGGACACCCGGTTGGAATGAAGTTCCTTTCGCTACGTATTATGTAGTACTTTGTTCCAACACGCCTAAAGCGCCCGTTGAAAAATATGATATTTTAATTAAAAATACTTTTTGTAAAATGATATACTCTTTTTTAAGTTCCTAAATTTCCGTACAAACGAATTGCTAGCGAAATATTAGGGTTGTCAACTCTCAATCAATTTATGAACAAAATTGCTACTTTGTGTCGAAAAAAACTTAAGTAGACATCACAACATAGTTGCCAGCACATATATTTTACTGGGAAATTTCATTAAATATTTATATTTATCTTAAGCACATTTTTTAAGCAATTTGTTCTACACTCTTTTCTGGACCAATTAATTCCTTATATAGTTCACAGAAAATCTACTCATTTTCCTTTGAATTGTTCTTCCTGTAGTATAAATAAAACTACTACAAAGTAAAAACTTTTCCGATTCAAATGAATAGCAAGCTGTTGCTGGAACAACTTATAAAGGATACATTTTTACGCTTTCGGGGCCCCTCTGGTCTGATTTTACAGAGCGAGAGAGAGAGCAAATGCTACAAACAAAAAGAAAAACTTTGAGAACACTTTCTATTCACAAAGGAATCTGGATTTGAATCTTTATCTGTCTCTCTGTCTACTCGCATTTTTGAAGAATGCAAATTTAAATGCATGTGTAGCGAAGTGTGTTCAACAACAGGAAATACACAACTACAACTGGAATTAGAAGTACACATGCTGCCACATAAGATAAATGTTAAATAAATGAATATAAGTAATTTTGGGGAAAATTTGTTGCATCAAATACAGAAAAAGGAACACACAAGCATCAAAACCATGTTTACACTATACCACCAGATAAATTCTCGCACCAAAGTATAGAGTTTGTAAAAAGATGCAAATACGTATGAATTTAATCCGGAATTTTTCGGAGTAAAGTTTATACTAAAAACATTGCACAGCAACTAAATGTTATACAATTTTAATATTTTTTTTTTTTTGCTTTTTTCTAAACTTCATTTCATTTGTTTCATATCGTTACGGTGTGAACATGAACTGATTTTGGTGAGAATTTGTTTTTTGGCTCCGTCACATGCTCTTGTCTGCTTGAGCGGCGCGATGCAACCAACAATCATTGCTTCAAACGTCTGCTGTAAACTACAACATAAAAGCCTGGTTATTGGATATTTTCTTTTACATTTTCATGTTAACAAATAGAAAATCATTGTCTAACGTGATTTTAAATCCCATCAAAAGCTTAAAAAACATTTAAAGCAACAACTCGCTTTACCGTACATGTAGCAACGTTTACATCAATAAACAAAAACAAAAAGGGGAATGCAAAAGGAACTCCTACAATCTGGGTAATGCTGGGTAAATTGACAGATATACATTTTTGTTCAGTTCGACTTCTTTAAATCAACATTTCGGCAAATTTATGACCTTTTTGCCAACTTATGATCGTTACTAATCGCATAAAAACCGTATCACTCAAAGCAAGAAAACGACTCTCAAAATCTGTCTCACCAATTTTAACGCTCATACATGCACAAGTGACAAGTTCATCATCAGATGCTTAACTCCTGTGCCTGAATTGATACCATCGGTTGATATACAAACTGATCCCTAAGAATCATCACACACTGAAACGTCCATAATCCCAACACAAGAACAAACAGCTTTTTTTCCACCATGTTCTTATTTTCCTCATGCATACTCGCGTTGTTGCAGTGCTCGGAGGAGAGTTTTAATCTATCAATGAGTATGTACAAGTAGTTAAGAAAAAACCGGCGCAACTTGGCAACCCTCGTTGAAGAGAACTTCACTCTAGCGGCATAACTTGATTATTTCATACTTTTTACATACTTTAGGTAATAAACAGAAATCTGCTCATATATCGAAATATTCAACGAAGAGAGTAAGAGAGAGAGCAGAGAAACGAAGCGCTTCACTCGTTTTCAATGATGGCATTCCACTCCATGAGTAAATCTTCTTCTCTATTTAAAATTCCATACTATTTGAATCTATCATAAAGCAACTATGGTGTAGAGAAGAAAATTTACTCATGGAGTGTGATGCCAACAAAGAAAGTAAGTGAAACGCGTCGTTTCTCTGATCTCTCTCTTACTATCTTCGTTGAATATTTCAATACACGAGATGATGTTATTGTATCTAACTATAGAAATTCCAACCATATTTAACTAAAATTACATAAAGTATGTAAAAAGTATGAAATAATCAAGTTATGACGGGGGAAAGAAATGCGTTTGAGTGAATCGCGTCGACTTTTTGGTTCTCTTCTACAAGGGTTGCCAAATTTCGCCGGTTTTTTCTTCTCTACTTGTACATGATTTTTGAATCTATATCACAGAGTTGTATTTTTTGTGGGACTACTGTACCTGAATTGATATTTATTTTAAGGGACTGTTCATGTAAGTCACTTTCAAATTCATTTCAGTTTTCGACATCATCTCTTGACTACCTTGAGAGCCTGTCGAATTATTTTTGTAAAAAGTTTACAACTTGTGTTTAGATTTACATGCATATTGATGAAATTCTTACTGAGTGCTGTGTTTGATTGTAATATAATATCTGAAATGTGACTTGTGGGATATGAAGGGACATCCACTGCCAAAATTATTGTAACTTATTCTACTATTTCATTAAGAAATCACCAAAATCCTGCACAGAAAAAATATCTCTCTTATTTAATTTATCTGCAACAGAATATTTAAAAAGCAGACGGCCGAATACAAGCTACTTTCGTCTATCTACAGTACCATCACACTTTTTAACGAACCAGCTCTCTGACATCACACTAGAACAAAACACTTAGACACCAACCACACATACTGCAAGTGTGTGATAGTATAAACCCCAGCAACACACAATTCCTTTTTTAATACAATTCTAGGTGCTTTTGGTCTGTGAGAAGCACAAAACCGGAAATGCTGCAGAAACAAGACTCGAAAAAACTGAGATTTTTAAAAAAGGATTATAAAAAAATGTCAGTATTTCTCACCATGCAATCGCTACTATCACCGTGACTTCGCTTTGACAATTTTTTGGTGGTAACTTTTATTTGGTTAGATAAAATGCCTTTTTAGGCGACGGAAAAGTTCACATTTTTGAATTTCGTAAATAATTTGAAGTACTCTTAGGTAATACCATAGAGTAATGATTTATAGAGACGCCGTCTCTCTTAGCATTTTGATGACATTTAGTGTGTTGCATGTTGGAAATGTTGTTTTAATAATACCAGATAGATGCAATGGCTCAAACCATCCAACAATAAATCAGCAAAGGCGTTTCGTTTTCTGCGTTAAAAGTTTTGTGTAAATACACCACAAACATACACTAACAATAAAATATTACAAACAAGTCCAAAATACGTTTAACTTTCAAAGTCTTTCATCAAAACGACATGAAAAATTTACGTCAACAATTTTTGTAATTGCACCTGGTTTAAGTAAATTTACGTCAAATAACTCTCTGTCGCACAGACCGCACCACGAATAGTGTGAAAGGATATATCAGATGAGAACAATGGCGTCTCTATACACAATTTCTCTATGGGTAGTACGATTCTCTATTGGTAATATAACTCCCTAGTCGAATAGTTAAATAAATACGTAGTTGATTTCACAGAGAATGCAATCAAATATCGTAATTGTTTATAACAAAAACTCTAGTTTACATAAACTAGTTGTTAGCTAAAAATTATTTGAATATTATGTGAATTGTCAACATCAAACTGACACAAATAGTAAATACAACTCAGTTTGAATACAAGTTTTTTTCTCACTTGACATAAGAAGTCATTTATATATTTCAAATTGTTTTGAAAAATTGCCAAATTGATACGAAATAAATTGTCTATTCTTTAACGAAATTTGTCGCAATATGTTTGCCTGTTTGTGAAAATAAAATATGTAGGGATTCTGTTTCAGCTTCAGCCACCAGCCAGAAATTATCTGTGGTAACAAAGACATGGAGTTTCATTCCAACTCTGACATCCGCGAAAATTTAAATTTCAAAAACAAAAAAAAAATATATGAAAACTTTTAAACATTTCATACATTTTCGAGCATTACGAGGTACAGGCACAGTTTGAATGACTTCTGTTATTGATATATTTTAAAATTTTTAATCGAATGCGTGTTTTTTGTTTTGTAGGTTTCAACATAAATGAATATAATCATTAGTAGGAATATAATCATTAGCTTAAAAAAAAATATTGTGCAAACGTATAAACAAATTATGATTTTATGTTTTATTAATTAATGTACAGCTCCAGTTTCATATTCAGCCGTTTTCGTTCTACTCAGTCATAATTAATTAATCAATCAACTGCGCTAAAATTATAAACTAAATAAATATTTTCCCATTCCAACCTATGAAGCGATAGGGGTGAGCTTCTCACAAGCACTGAGCTGTGCGCTTCCAGTTTTTGCCCACCGTTTGGGACCCACGGTTTTACACCGATTCCGAACGGTTTTTGAGAAGCTATTTCATGGCTTATTTATCGATAGTGTCACCGTCACTAAGCGAGATGACTTGCGAATTATTTCCATTAAAATCAACTACATGTTTATTGTTCCATAAGCGTGGTTGTGATTTAACCAATTTATATCAGCTACGCGCTACACACAGGGAAAAGATTAGTTGGAAATCAATTCAGGCATTGAAAGTTCCGTGATAAAGCGTATTTTTTGATTAGAATTCATAATTGTCAAATAGCAGAATTATTTGTCAACGTTACGATAGATTTAAAATAGGTCTTGCTAAATACAAGATACTACTACCGAACTTAAGTTGTATTAACCAATTTGAGAATTTCTAAAACCTCATTCATCTGAAATGGAAGATACAACTAATAGAACGTACAGTATTAGAATAAGTGTTCAAATATTAGTCACTGTAATCATAATTTAGTGTCTGCCACAAAAACACTTGTTACAAAGTTATATATTCATTCGAATTTTCACAAGAGGCTTTGCTGTTAAAAAGAAACTACATATATTTGAATATTACAGGAGGACTTTACAGAAAAACTATTATTTTCAATAGAAAGTGATAAACAAAGTAGTGAAAAAACTATAAAGTGTAAGATATCAGCCAGCAAAGAAAACATCTTATCATAAATTGATGTGAAGTGAGACTTTAAACACAATCGTTCAATCTGACACCACTATTGACGCCTTCACAAACGCATGCAAATAATTGTGGACACTTGGCGGGAGGAGCTATTATTCTGGATGACACAAATTAACTTAAACATACATATGATACCCAGGGTAACCCACCGCCATTTTTGATCGAAAATATGAAAAAATAACAAATTTTTAAGTATTTTTCACAGTGTTCCAATTCGCATGAAATATTTTTTTTTTTTCTAAAAATTCCCAATATAAGAAAATTGCTTAAAAAGGGCTACTACTCGGAAACGGTGCGTCCAATCGCAAAAATAATAAATTTTTTACCTCAATAGGAGGCTTTCACATAAGGACGGCAACACTTTTACTTGTAAAAATCACTAAAATTTCTGGAATCAAAAATCGCTAAAACGCCCCTATGGCAAATATCTCGGAAACGAAGCGTACAATCGAAAACAAAACAATTTTTTACGATTTTCTAAGGACTTTTCATAAAGTGGTCCAATCGAATGAAATATATTTTGTTCAAAAAATCATCAAAATATGAAACTCGCTGATATAAAATATGACTATAACTCGGAACCGTGCGTCCAATACCAAAAAAAACTTTGTTACTTCTAAAAGAGACTTTAACCAACGGATGTCTTTAATAGGACATCACTTATTTGAAAAAACCGGAAACGCATACATATGTGTATTTTAGCGATTTTTTGTTTGAAACCTGTTAGTTTAATGGATTTTAAGTGATGCGGTATGAGAGGCATCCAGTGGTTAAAGGCTCCTATGGAGGTAAAAGTTTTGCGATTGGATGCACCGTTTCCGAGTTATAGCCATTTATTTATTTTAGCGATTTTTTGAAAAATATTTATTAATGCGAATTAGAACATTTTGTATGAAATCCTTAGAAGCCCATTAACACTTTTTAGTTTTTCGATTGGGCGCTCCGTTTTCGAGATATAGAAATTTTTTCATATATTCGACCAAACACTAATATATTAATTGGTAGAACAGTATAAGTTTTTAAATTGTTCGTTCATCCAATTAATAGAATTTTCATCACTACAAGATAATTTCATTGCTAGAACTAAAACTTGATTGACAGATCACATTTATTGCTTGGTCCTGTGGCTTCAACTAAATATTTCAGTTCTTGCAACCAAAACATTTGTTGATACTGAACGCAATTATTGGTAGTCATAACTGAATAATGTGATAGTCCAAGGAACCGCTAAATTTTGTTTGGCTGTAAATATAGTTGTGACAAAGAATCTCTTCTCTGTGTGTAGTAAGGGGCTTTTCACCTTCGACGTGGTCGAAATGTTGTTTACTGTCAACAACGAAATTTTTTGGCTGCAGTTACGTCGCTGTTTGTCAAACATTATTTTGCCGTAAATACTATTCATTCATTAGTTATCAGCCAAAGAAACATTTGATAAATACTATGAAGCGAAACAAACGAAATTTTTTTAATAATATCTATGAAATGTTTTCATAGATTTTATGAAACATATTATATAATTCGAGTTCATCTTTATGACACATGACAAACCGCATTAATAATTCAGATTTTGTCGCAACTGTTATCAGCGATTAACATGAATGATTGTGCTAAAAAATTCAGCATGTTATATGTAACGAAGACTCTAAATGCAATGAGAATTCGTTACTTTAACATTACTGGAAATATAATTCGGAATTTCAAACACAAGACACTAAAAATTAATACGAAAACTTTCCATTTAGTCAATGGAGAATATTTTATGAAACTTTAATATGAATAATTTTCACAAATTCTTCAAGTTTTGTGAAGGTTTTTCTTAATGTCTGGTAAATGTGCGAAAAATTCTTTTAACTAATAACGAATTTTAATGATGAATGTTTCATAAATATAATTTCTTCAGTGAATATTAGTAGCGGGACGGTGGACAATTTTCCATACGCTGGGACTCCTAATTTTGTTAGTTTGTAAAATAAATACTCCAGCCAAAAAATCGAAGAGGTGGGGTGTTGTTAAATGGCTCCGCATCGCGGACAACTCTACTTGCGATGTACTTCATCACTACAGGATAATTGCATTGCTAGAACTAAAAATTGATTGACAGATCATATGTATTTCTTGTTGCTGTGGCTTCAACTAAATATTTCAGTTGTTACAACCAAAACTGAATTACAAATCAATTGATATGCACAACATTTGGTGATAAAGAACACAATTGTTGGTAATCACATCTGAATAATGTGATAGTCCAAGGAACCGTCAAATTTTAATAGGCTGTAACTATAGTTGTGACAAAGAATTTCTTCTCTTGTGTAGGAGACCAAACCATATCAAAAATGTATAGTGTTATTTCCGGAAGATTATTTGTTTTTATTTTACTGCTTAATGTGAATTGCTTCAAACTAAGTTGTACAGCGAACATGTTTTGTTAGACGGAGTGTCAGGCGGTGAGTGGTAAAAAGCTGATTAGTTACAATTTTTTTACGGGGGTGCTTTTGACACAATGCTGACTACTAAAAAAACAATTACTATGTATATTTTTGACACACAGAAGTTTTCTTTTTAATAGCCAAACTGGGAGTCAAACTAAGTGCAATTCCTAGTCTAGCACATATAAGTTTAGTTTTCAATAGTCTCAATTATTTACATTATTTTTTAATAATAAAAATTTAAGATTTTTATTATTATTTAATTTACTTTCTTTAGGAGGGTTACCTCCATTTTTAGGATTTTTTCCAAACTCCACCGAAGTGCCATGGTGAGCGCGTATTGAAAAGAAGATTTTTAAAAATTTTACAAAGTATTGTTTTCCCGGAAAGCTGATTAAACATAATATTCTTCACATTTTTTCCATTACATACCGTCGATGTGAATTCAAACCGGCATATCTGGAAAATGCATCCTTTTCAACAGATCGCTTTAAAGTTTTCGCATGTGATATATATATATATTCCTGATGGATTTTTATTTAACTATACGATATGCCGATTCGCCATACTAATTGACGGAACCAACAACTCAAAAACTCAACTTTTGCAGATATATCAGTCTGATTTCAGAGCGATGATATGAACGTTTTCGAAAACAAGTAAAAAACAAAATTTAAATCGGTGTAAAATTAATTTTCCTGTTATATGCTGAATGTGACGTCCATGGGGCAAGTAATTTTTCCGAAATACACTGAAATAACACCCGCCAAATACACAGGTATGATACTCCCAATATCAATTTTGTAATACGCACCGAATGAGAAAAAAGGTTTAGTACAACCTATTGAAATGTATTGTATACGTTTAATAGTAGGCAATTAAATTCGGATATAAAATCACTTCTATAATTATCACTTCTAATATAACATTTAGAAGTAATGATTTCCACGTAACACATCTATAACAGTTGACTAATTTATCAAATATTTCTTAACAAATACCTATTTTAATGTACGCAATGGTCAACAAAATTAAATGCGTATTCTATATAACATCTTCTAACTAACAAAGACTCCACTTCCAAACGATTGCCATTTAAATCGAAACATCACATTTATTCATACGAGTAGTATACACATTATGTCTTCTGATTTGATGCATCCTGTAGAATAATTTTGATATGTCATAATATACAAATGTTTGTATATAACCTTGATACTACTCTCCTGGTTATACTACAGTCCTGCTTAAGTCACTTAAAAGTCTGAAAGGATGTTAATTACAATCACTGCTTGTCAGTGTAGCTTCATGCCATGTAATGCCCTATTTCGTTTCCAGTTCATTCACTTCCTTAATATTTACATCTTGCACTATGTCCTATGTTGAAGAAGCAGTTTTATCAGTCTGTTAATTATAAGTATTTGTGTTCCTATCAGTGTTAGTTGTTGTCTAAGGTACACTCAGAAAAGTAAACTAAAATGAATTCCAAATAGACTAAAACTAAAAAAAAAAAATGGTTTCCCATGAAGGAATTAGAGCCAGCTTCTCACAATCAGTGAGCTGTGCGGGATATAGTTTTAAACTCACTTATTGGCCGTCGGTGGTGCAATGGATAGTGTGCGCGCCTTTTTTACTTGAGATCCTGGGTTCGATCCCTGCTCTGACCACCTTAAAGTTTCTTTCGACGCCGGTCACCTCGCATAGTGACGGCGACACTATTGAGTATTTAGCCATAAAAAAGCGTCTCAAAATACCGTTCAGAATGGGTGAAAAAACTGTAGGTCTTAATCAGTGAGTATAAAACTAGAAAGCGCACTGCTCACTGGTTGTGAGAAGCTCTCCCCGATTCCTTCATGGGATGTAATGGGAAAACATTTATTTATTTTATTGGGACCTACGGTTACCGGCTATATCGACGAACTTTAGCTTATCATATGGCATATATATTTATGTTGGCATATATATTTATGTTATATTCTAACAATACGGAGTGTTAAAATACGTAAAGAGAAAACAGGATTTATTTTTACCAACATAATGACTTTTTTTATTTTTACCCAATCTTTTGAACATTTCTCTGAGTGCATCTCTTAAATATTCTTACAACTCGGTTGCACCTAAACGAAATTCGAGCACAATGGATGCTTCACGGTGAGAGTGTGAATATTTCGGTTCACCCAACTGAAATTTCTGTACTGGGGTCTAATTATCGCATCCGTTTCGTATCGAAATCGCAATTACGATTGTGCTTTTAAAGGATACATTTGATGGTAACTTCTAAAAAGCTAATATTGAGAAATTTCTATACCTCTATTAACTACACGCTGAAAATAAACAGTGTATGTAACATATTCTCTCAAACAAATTCTGCTGATACCATGTATATGTTTGAAACATACTCCAGATATTCATATATGTGCCTGTCCTAAACTCACTTATTTTTAAATGCAAAAATTAGCATATTTACTTGCAAAGATGCATACTATTACGCGGAACCATAGTTGCGATTCATCCCTATCATCCATATTCTTACGTCAAAGCATTCGTGCTTGCTACCAACCGTCCCAAAATATCGACTCACGACTGAATGCATGAAACTAAATCGCAACATAAGAAACACTCAATTCATTTCCACCCGCATTCAGGAATATTATGAATCACTGAATGAAAGAATAATTCAAAAATACAGTTACACATTAACACACACATTACAATCACATTAACTTATGTTCCGAAAAATATATTTACACTCTTTTATTGTTTTGCTCATAACAGAGCTTAGAAGCAAAAGAATTAAGTAAACAAGGCACCAACTACAACTGTATTTGTATCACAAACAAAACAGTATTTGGATTACAAACACATATATTATAACATAGTATTCATTGTGTCTCAAACGTACAATATTGAACAGCAAACACAATGTTTTTGGACACAAGTATGCTCTAGTTGCAGTAGCTCAAAATACACGTTATATTTGCATCCAAACACGACAGCCTTTTCAGCGTGTAAATTCATACAACTATTTCTGAAGTTATAATTCGAGTTTATATTATATCAAGCTACCAAACTTCCGAATACGGTAAAAAAAACAAATCAAACGGATATCTTATTTTTGATAGCAAAAGTTATAAAAATTTAATTTTTGTTTGTTTTTCTGTTTAAATTTCATTGCAGCATAAAAAACTACATTACATCCCACGAAGGAACGGGGGACATCTTAACAGAACCAGTGAGCTGTGAGTTTTCTTGTTTTACACTCATTGACTGGGACGTAAAGTTTTACACCGGTTCCGAACGGTGTTTTGGGTAGCTTCCTCATTGCTAATTACTCGATACTGATTTCATCACAAAGCGGTGTGATGGTCGTCGGAAAAAATCCATGGCGCCACCGACGTTCGGTTTTATCATTACATTCGTTTAATTTTCTTGAAGAAGGGATCCTAATTTAATACTGGTAAAACCCCATCGAGTAGCTATTAGCAAAAATTAGTTTCTATAAAGTAGAGATGGGCGCGCGGATAAGTTTGGGATCACGCTCACACTAGGGGTTTGTACATGAACCACTTTCTTTATTTTCAAACCAATATTAAAAAAATATATCCACACCAATATTTATGAAAAGTAAGTTGTTTTGTACGCTAAATGGGAATAGGACTATTAGCAGTCGGTGGTGCAATGGTAGTGTGCGCGCCTCTTGTACATGAGATCCTGGGTTCGATCCCTGCTCAGACCACCTCAAAATTTCTTTCGGCGGCGGTCACATCGCATAGTGACGGCGACACTATCGAGTATTTAGCCATGAAAAAGCTTCTCAAAATACCGTTCCGAATCGGTGTAAAACTGTAGGTCCCAATCAGTGAGTGAAAACTGGATGGGAAACCATTTATTTTTTTTAAAAAATCGGTTATCGCCAAATGTGATGTTGATATAGCTGCATGGATACACATTTCATAGACATAGCAAACATTAATTTTTTAATTTTGGAAATTACACCTCGGACAATGGAAATGTTAACGACTAGCTTGATTTTTCTTGCACTAATAAGCCTTTACGCACAGCCTTTTCACTTGAATGGATATGCAGTGGATGCATGATGTAGTGTAATAAACAATTTGTATTTTGTTGTCATGCATACAACACATTGCTTGCCCTTTGGTTGCTATTACATCAAATGTTTGTATGTGTTGTGACTCGGCCACTATTTTTATTTGATTTCACATTTTGTTGTATTGACACTTTTGGCCTCAATATGAAATTCATATGTGATGATGCCGTATTTAGGTATATGGATACTTTCGATTTCAAAAAGGAATGTATATGTAAGAACAAACACACACTTGTACAACTTACTTACCCAAATAATGCAATCAAACATAGCAAATGAAGTGCATTGATTAATACTAAAATATTGAATGATTTTTGGAAGTCACTCATAGAGAAGACCCTTAGAATGTAATAGATCTTCACATATATTACTTATATTTCTAAGCAGGGCAGGTTTGGAAATTCTAGTTTGTAGACAAACCCCTAACAGCCCCTTCGCTCAATCCACTACAGGATCCTCTATTTCTTAGTATTATTTTATCACAGCTTCTTCCACACCTCACCCATTTTTGCAAATCCAATAACAAGTACTAGTGTTTTCCCCACATCTTGGAAACAAGCTAAAAGCATTTCGATACCGAAATCCAGGACTGTATTGCGGCCTGTTGCAATACTCTGTTGTGTATCCAAAGTATTTGAAAAGATATGGCACGGGCAAGCAACAGAGTATGTAAAGATATTCGCGCTGAAAGATCTTTACTTTTTTGTTGATTGGATGCAAATATAACGTATTTGTGCAGCTTGTCACAAATATAGTATACTTGTGTCCAAACACATTGTATTTGCTATTCAATATTATAAGTGTGAGACGCAATGATTAATGTGTTGTACTATACGTGTTTGTTATCCAAATATAGCTTTTTTGTGATACAAATAAAGCTGTGTTTGTACACCGTTTACCAATTTTTTCCTTGTCGCTATTCTCTGTCCAGAGTAAAATAATAAAAGAGGTACAAAGAGACATTGTTTTGACTATATTTTTGCATTATTGTTAATGAATGAAAGTGTAAATGAATTGAGTGTTTCTTATGTGTACTGATCGGTTATTTTTTAGTTTCATGCATTCAGTCGTCCATCGTTCGTTTTGGAGGAAACACACGAATGCTTCGACATTAGATGAAACACGTATACGTCTGCATGTAAATATATGCGTCTTTGCAAGTAAACATGGTAATTTTTGCATGTAAATATATGTGAGTTTAGGATTTGGAAATATATGAATATTTTGAATGTATTCCAAAAATATACATAGTTCCTTTGAGAAAATATTTTACAGAGACGATCTTATTCAATGTGAATACATTGATTGTGGCACTGCGTTGGCTGAAGTGTCCGAAAATATGAAAAAAAATGGTTGCCCATTACATCCCATGAAGGAATCGGGGAGAGCTTCTCACAACCAGTGAGCTGTGCGCTTTCTAGTTTTGTACTCACTGATTGGGACCTACAGTTTTACCACCGACAGTCCGAAAATATACGCATAGATTTTGGCAAGGACAAAGGAACTCGTTTCTGTTGAACATATAGTATTATTTCTTCTAAACTTTCTTTCTTATACAATTTTTTCAGTTTTCCAGTTCATATCGTCCTGTTTCTATATTTTTCACTATATATCAATGATCCACCCTTGTTGTTATCACACTGCAGTATTCATATGTATTCTGATGACATGCAGCTGATTTTAAGTTTTCTTATCAGTCGGTTACCGGAGTACATTGACACACTGAACCAGGACCTATCAAAAATACATCCCTGGGCCACTGCGAATGGACTTTGTCTACATACCCGGAAATCTAAAATAAATAAATAACTCAATGGTTTCCCGTTACAACCTATAAAGGGATTGGGGAGAGCTTCCGACCACCACTGAACTTTTCACGTTCTAGTTTTACGCTCACTGATTGGGTTCTACAGTTTTACACCGGTTCCGAGCGGTATTTTGAGAAGCTTTTTCATGGCTAAATACTTGTTAGTGTCAATGTTACTAAGCGAGATGACCGCCGTCGAAAGAAGTTTAAGGTGGTCAGAGCAGGGATCGAATCCACGTCCCCACCACAAGAGCCGTTCACACTATCATTGCACCACCGACGGCCACCCCGGAAATCTAAACGTTTATTTATTCAGAAGAGGCGTTATGTACACACTTATGAAATCTACATACTAATTGTCGCATCTGTTACGTATCGTAATCTCAATTACCAAAGTGCATTTAAAGATCTAATTTAATAGTAATTTCAACAAAAACTAATATTGATGAAATCCTATTCCTCTATTAACTTTATCAACTTCTAATTTTAGTTCAAGATTCAATTCAAGATTCAATTTTATCGGAGTTCTAAAATACCGATGAAGATACGTAACGGATGCTATCATTAGACCGCAGGTTAATGCCGCCGTGGGCCATACGTAGATAATTAGCATCTCTGTGACAGACTTAATGTTTTACCGCATAACATTCTAAAATTGTCTTGGTTAAATCTTACATCATGCCAGGTTTATTTTATGGATGTGAACTTTATGCAAGTTGCCATTCACTGAGTAAGCGGAAACAGTGCTGTTCGATATGTTTATGAGCTGAAAAGATTCGATCAGGTTCCCCAATTCTCACTATTGTTGTAGGGTGTTCCTTTAGACGGCCTTTGGAAAACCAAACCAGGAAAAAAAGAACAGGAAAATATTAAAGACTAAAATTATTTAAAAAGAAAGGACCAAACTCTCGAACATTTAAATTTTAAATATTAATCATATTTCATACAACCTCACTTTTATGAAAATTATTCGTTAGACAAAAAAAAATTATCCACGAATTTTTCATAAATCTTAAAGAAAATATTCATGTATTTAATGAAAATATTCTTTGGTTCCCTTTGATGGAAACATACATAAGTAATAGTGAAATTGTTCATAATTTTAATGAAATTATTTGTAGATTTTTGTTTTACGAAAACTTTCACAAACTTTATGAAGTATTCACTATTAGAGTTAACTTTTCTGAAGTTAATATTTTGTGAAATGGTTTGGGATCTAGCCACAAACCGACATTAGCGGTTGCTCGGACTGATGCGATTGAAACAATCAGCAAGCAATATGCAAAGGAAACTCGAAATGAAATGAGAATTCTTTAGAACGGAAATGATGAAAAAAAATTAAAAAACTTGGAAACGTCTGTATGTAGAATTTAGTATTTGTGTTAAAAAATGTATGAACAATTTAAGGGATTTTTTAAGTTTTTCAATGAACTTGTCATTAAATAGTTATGAAGAGATTCATTAAATTTACGTAAATTGACTTACACAAGGTGGAATTACAAAAATTGTTGACTCAAATTTTTTATGTCGATTTGGTGAATAACTGTGAAATTTAAACGTATTTTGGAGTTTTTGTTATACAGGGTGGAGCGCGGTAATTTTCTTTTTTGCACTGCAAGCTGTGCAAAAAAAAAAAAAAAAAAAAAAAATTCTTTCGGCGGCGGTCACCTCGCATAGTGACGGCGACACTATCGAGTATTTAGCCATGAAAAAGCTTCTCAAAATACCGTTCGGCATCGGTGTAAAACCTGTAGGTCCCAATCAGTGAGTGAAAAATTAGAAAGCGCACAGCTCACTGGTTGCGAGAAGCTCTCCCCAATCCCTTCATGGGATGTAATGGGAAACGGTTTTTTTTTTTTTTTTTTTTTTTTTTAAGCTGTGGCAGCACTGTTGGTCGAAGAGACTGGAGAGTGTGCGTGGCGGAGATTTGTATTCGTCTGCCTTTCAGTTGCCATCATGCATTGGACACGTGAGGAGAGGCCATTTTGTGTTGAAGCGTATTTTTCAAATGCGCGCACTCGATCATTGCAGTGCAGCGTGCTTTTTGTTTACGATTTCGTTTACGTTGTGATGAGGCACATTTTCACCTCTGTGGGTGTGTAAACAAACAAAATATGCGATACTGGAGTGAAACAAACCCCAGAGAACTTCAGCAGAGACCTATGCATTCGGAGTTCATGAAAACTTCAGAAAACGTATGCAGCAGTGTGTGAATAGCGAAGGTCGACATTTGTCAGATACACTATTTAAAGCCATGTAATTTAAAAATTCCCTTACTGTTCAATATAATTAAAATATAAAATAAATTTTTCTAAGGTTCATTATATTTTGATTTCATTCCCAAATAAGCAAATTACCGCGCTCCACCCTGTATTTAGTATAACTACATATTTGTGTTGTATATACACAAAAATGTTAACGTATAAAAAGAAATGCCGTTGCAGTTTTCTTGTTGGTTGGTTTGAGCCACTGCCTCTATCTGGTGTTATGAAAGCCGTACTTTCTCCAACATGCAACGACCATATGCAACACACCAAACTTCGTAAATTTACGGAGTCAAATCGCTTCTGTATATGACGTTTCTCCATGAAGCTAACTTTAGATTCAATTTTATTTCATAACTAACACAAGAAATATCCGACAAATATGTTTATAGAGCAAGATGCTCTATAAACAGAAGTGCCAGCAATATGTCCGTTACATTTTGTACATTGTTACTTGAAATCCTTTACCTATTTGCCTGGATAACCCAATGTTTTAATTAAATTGCTATAATAAATTTATCAATAATCATTCTTAAACCTTTAACGGCCTTATTCATAACAAGCTATGGGAAGTTTGAGAGACAAATTTTGTATGATCAATTATCTGTCAAACCTTTCATACTATTTCCTGAATAAGGACATAAACGTATAACTGTTTAAGAAGTCGATCAAAAGAATTAAAATAAAATCCAACACTTGCATGTGTTTGTTCCGACAAAATAGTTCTTAGAATTCGGTATTCACAAAGCGATGCAATCGAAGGTTTCTTTTTATTCTCATTATTTTGCTGGAAAAACCTGCAAGCAACTGCTGGGTCCATAGATAAACCTCTTAACTTGTCGAAGTGATATACTGGTACATTCGATTCGATTCGATTTGATTTTATTTTATTTATTTATCTTTTGTTTTCACTTTTGCAACTAAATCAAATTACAATCAACTGATTGATGTTAACCTTTTGGCAGTCGGATGTAAATTGTCTGTACAGGTTACTTGTGTATGTTTATTTTTCCAATTCGATTTTGGTTTTTCTTGGTTTTAAATAATCTACTTTTTATACAAACAAAATACAAAGTATTTAAATTAAGTTGTTGCTCTTGTAGTTGTCGGTTGCTTACAATCCATATTAAATTACAACCAAAAGTAAATTGATTTTGTGGTTTCCTACTCGGAATGAGAAAGGAGTGAGGACGCAAGACAGGAGCACAGAAAGCAACAATACATTGGCTGAAGTGGTTTTAAAATCGATTATTAAATCATGTGATTTACTTGTACGTAGAATAGGTCGTTGTGTGAATGTAATTGGCCCCATATCGCCCACTCCCAGTGGAATACTGTGCATATTGGTAGGTAGATAACCATACAATTCAAGTATTTGATATTTGTAATTATTGGATTTGTTGAATTGATTGTAATCTGATATGAGCGTAAAAATAGTTAGTTAGTTTGAACAGTTAGATAAATTAAAATTGGGTTTACAGGCCTTTACACTTTTAGTTGCTTGAACATTTGTGTTCATTCTAGTTGATTTTGTAATCCTACAGAATTTCCAATTGTTTTCGTTTTTAAGATAGTTATTTATTACTATGCCTACGATTTCTCTTTGCTTTTAAGGACTTTTTGCGATTAAAGATGTTGTCTGTGTCATTTTGGATATAAATTCAATTTTATGAACATTAAGAAAATCTAAATACCGTAATAAATATTCCAATAGGATTTTTATCAAATCTTGTGAAAAATTCATTGCGTATTTTGCGAGTTTTTATAAATAACTAAGCTACACTCAAAGTAAATTACTAGTAAAAAATAGAAGTGAGTAGGGTGTAATAAGTTAATGGGTATGATACTGATAAACTGTATATTTTTTTATGAATTTCAATATAATCTGATTGATATTGTAATAATGATCTCTCAATATTAATAAAAATCGATACTAATTCGCACATGTGAATTGCACATTTGATTTTGTATATATACGATTGATAATCAACCCATGGTATCAATTCAGACACAGTAGTTAGGCATCTGATGATGAACCTGTCACGGAGTTTGAAACTCTTCATGCCAGTGAGTGTGTGTTGAACTGAATTGTTTATTATTTCCAACAAAAACCAACCAACCAAGCTTGTAGTATGAATTTCTCATACATTAACCAAAAATTTGTAAAAACTGTTAAATGGTTGGAGGAATATGTATAAATCAAATTGAAGGAATAGTGGAGAGAAAGAGGACAGGCCAATAAATTAGTCTAAACATTAAAAAAAAATCGCATTAGCAGATATAGTCTAACATTTTTCTTGTTTGATTTTAAATTAAATACAAAAGTGGCTCAAATCAAAATATTTGGATTTGATTCAAAATTCTATTCCTATTTTGTATTTTTATAATCTTTGTCTCAAATTATCATTTAATATCATTATTATTATTAATGTCTTAATTCAGCCCATACAAAACAAGTTAATTTTTATATAAACAAACAAATGAAAAGAATAAGAATAAATAAATGAAAAGGAACAGGAATATGACCTAATAACTACAAATCATTCCTGAGATATATAAATATTTAGCGTTAAAATCAAAGTTATCCAGATAAAATTAAATTTAAATTGAATCAAGTTACATTAACAATTAAATTAAGTTCAGTTAATACAATTTCTAATGCAGATAAATAAGTACAAGACAAGAAAAAAACCAAAATTTCAAAATTTCGAAGAGAACAAAAAAAAAAAAACATAATTGATTACTGACAAATTGGAAATAGTCGGTAATATGATTCGAACTTAAATTGCCGGCCAATCGTTTACAACTTTGAGAATTTTCAGCGCCTTAAGTTTTCAAAATGGTTACTCATTTTTATCGGATTCCACCTGAATTGCTTTTTTTGGAAGAATACAATTTGAATACAATTGTTCCTACATTAGTAAACAATTTTAAGCAGTCGTAGTTCGAGAATCTTTGTCTCAGCGGTTTTATAGTTTGACAGATAACTTCAGATTTTTGCACTGAATATCAGGAGGTAATGATTGTGGAAGACAGAGTAGATTATACCATCACCTCCCAACCCGCTGCAACCAAGACGTGATTAGAACGGCGATCTCCCGGCTTAAGAATATTAAAGTCGCTGGTGCGGATGGGGCTACCCGCTGAATTTTTAAGGCAGGTGGCGAAGGATTGCTAGCCCAAATGCTGCAACTTATATTCGGTATATTGTTGGGGAAATCTATGCTTGGGGATAGGAGTCTCGGTGTATTATCTCCTGTATTCCAAAAGGCTGATCCATATGTGTGTTCTAACTATCGCGGTATCAGTCTTTTATCCATCACGTATAAGTGTTGTCCGGCGTATAATGTGAAGCACTAAATACAATTGTTGAAATCCTGATTGGACCTTATCAGTGTCGTTTTAGACCAGGCAAGTCCGCGATTGACCAAATATTCACCATAGGCCAAATCCTTGAAAAGACCCACGAAAAGCAACCATCATACCATCCATCCAACCAATACATACCATCTTGAAGGTGGAGATGGTGTACTAAGCGAGGACTGAAACAAGACGGCACACTTTCGTGCAATCTCTTCAACATCTTAATGGAGATAATAATGAGAAAAGCCGCAGTAAATACGAGCAATACCATTAACACGAATAGCCGAATGTTGCTGACGACATAGACATTATTGGGCGAAATTTCCGAGAGATTACTACAGTATTTTCAAGAACCGAAAAGGAATCAGCGAATGTGGGTCTGGCTGTTAATGAGAGCAAAACAAAATTGATGGTGTCAACTACTAGAGAAACCTCTCGTCGTGGTCCGCACTTTAACGTCGACAACGGATTTAATATTGAAGTGGTAGATGAATTTATCTACCTGGGATCCGCCGTGAGAAAGGACAACAAAGTCAGCCTGGAGATAAATAGGAGAATTGTTCTTGCAAATAGATGATATTTTGGGCTCAGCAAGCAGTTTAGGAACAAAGCCCTCTCTCGATGAACAAAAGTCGAGCTTACCAGACGCTCATTTCACCTGTCTTGACATATGACTCCGAAACTTGGATCATATCGCAAGCGGATGAGAAACACCTGGGAGTTTTCGAGAATAAAATTCTCCGTAAAATATATGGTCCTGTTAGAGAAAACGGCGAGTACCGACGTCGTTGGAACCAAGATATATTCTGACGTGGACATAGCTAGGCGAATCAAATTACGCCAATTGGCAAGGGCTAAGATTCCGAATATTAACACTTTTAAGATAAAAACGTCGCACATGGAAAGGGCTAAGATTCCGAATATTAACACTTTTATAATTTTGTATTTATAATTTTGAATGGTAAATTACAAGATAATATCGGCGCCAATATGTGACCATTGCAAATATTAATACTCACGCAAAAGAATCTCTCATTCTTAATATTACACCGCCAACGTTCAGGCTTTCAATAATAAATTTATATTTTCTAAATCACTGACCGGCGCCATTAATTTTACAACTTGCTCCAAATCGCGTTCATTGGAGAAGAGATTTTATATCGTATTACAAGAAAACTCCTCACTTTACCTCGTTCGAAAGCTTTTATAAAGGTTGTCTCAGTACGACGGCACTTTTTAAATTTAGTGTTATTGTTTTTTGAGCAAGTGGCAATTCTGAAATGTGGAAGCTGTCACAAATGTTTATTCCCACTACTAAAAATAGAGCGATTTACGCAAGAACAACGCGTTATAATTAGGAAAACTAATTACAAACATTTGGAAAGTTATGCTGAGACCGCTCGCAAATTCCGACGGATCTTCAGTCGAGAAAGTGCACCTAATGTGTCAACCATTCGAAGAATTTTAACAATTTTTGAAGAAACTGGGTCGGTTATGGACAATATGATTCCTGTGTGTCAACGTACGGTTGGCCTCTTGAAAACATTGCTGCTGTTACCGAGAGTGTCGCCGAAAACCGCAAAACATCAAATCGGCATCATTCTCAACAACTTCAAAATTTCACGAAGCACCACGCAACAAATTTTGACAAAAGACCTCTACCTTAATGCGTACAAACTTCAGGTTACTCAGGAACTAAAACCAGCAGAGCATGGAAAGCGCCGGCAATTCGATCAATGGGAAATGCAGGAAAGTGAAATCAATGGCAATTTTTGAAAAAAAAGTTATCTTCCCCGATAAGGCGCATTTCCATTTGAATGGCTTTATGAACACACAAAATAGTCGAATTTGGGGCTCAGAAAATCCCCATGCTATCCATGAGAAACGAATGCACGCACCCATAACGAACAACTGTCTGGCGCGGCTCTTACTTTTTTTGAAGATGAGGCCGAAATTGCAGTGACTGTGAACGGCATTTGTTACAGTAATATGATAACGGAGTTCCTGTGGAATCAACTGGACGGCATGGATCTGGACGACATGTGGTTTCAACAAGAACTCGCCACCTGCCACACTAAGCATGAAGCAATCGATTTATTGCAGCAACGATTTCCAGAACAAATTATCCCAAGAAATTCTGATGGCAACTGGCTATCTAGATCATGCAGTTTAACCACGTGCGATGTCTTTCTTGGGGATTCTGTGATATCTTGAGTTTATCCGAATAAACCAGAACCAATTCCTGAGCTTAAATCCGTGATCCAACGCATCATAGCCATATTTCTGTCAAAAAGTCATGGAAAATTTCATGAATTTCGTGAGAGCCATTTCGCGGATATTATTCCATACTTCCATACTACTAAACCACATACTAAAAAAACCACAACTATCCCAAAAAACACGTATTTTTATTATAAAATTAAAAGGTGCATTCTTATTGAGACACCCTTTATATAAGCTGTTTACAAAGTAACTTACGAGTATTATTATATATTTCACTCTTAAGCTCACTTGAAAAATTCAAAATAGAAATCAATTCTAATTCGAATTCTGACGCACAAAAAATATAACAAATACATCGAAAATATAATAAAAAAGTAACTTCCATTGGTAAACAAAAAAGTTTTCTTAAACTAATTAAACTGAAAAAAATTCTAAAAAAAAATACATAGAAAATCCTACTTTTTTAATATTAATAACAAGTTGTTCAAAAAAGGGCCAGCTATTTGCCGGAATTACTTTTTTCAAACATACGAGTAACATATCTTCATATTTTGGCTTTTTAATACAAATGAAGCTTTTGTAACGTGGAGCCAAAGTTATGGTAATATCAGCCTAATTTTTTTTACGGGGAGATAAAAAAACTTCATTTTCAAAATTCAATTTCTAGAACATGTCATGTTTATTATATTGCAAACACTTTATAAGAATCACGTGCGGATCTCCTATTTTTATTCCAGATCTTAGGGATTGATAAAATACAATTTTTAAAATCTTTGTAAAATTTTTGTTCTATATAGTGAACCTTGTAAGCGGACGAATCAACTCTGGCGTTATCTATTAACTGATCAAAATCTTTTGGAACAAAAATTTTTTAAATTCTTTTTCTGTGGTTCGTTCAGCCAATGGACCAAATCGCATTCCATTTGTGTATGGCATACGCACAAATACTTTTGAAAAATTTCTATTAGATTTCATAAAGCGATTTCAGTGGCCGCTACATCCATCGCTATAGAAGACTGTAGGCAAAGAAAGATTTACGTGTTTTTGATAAAAATCTAAAATACATGAAACAAATATATTAGTGACTATAGCCCCCCCCCCCTCATTCCATATATAACAATGCACTTCCAAAGCTTTCAAAAATGTGAACTGGTGTGCCGCTAGCTTATGTTTGAAATATATATACATATTTGAATATATTTATTTCGTGATGCTTGACTCTCTTTTTGTCCTTAGACTTTTCCTCTCGAGCTTGTTTTTTTTTGCAAACGAATGGGAACCTGATTTTTTTTTATTATTTTAGCGAAAAAATTAAATAAGGTACCCAAATTTCTCTGGCGTCAATTATTACAATACAAACCCAATATTATGAGTCTTAACTTCAAAAATATTATGAATTAAATTGTGAATACGAAATTAAAATTATTATATGTTTGGTTTTTTTACCCAAAATATTAATAACTCAAATATTTTATCCTTTAAAACAAATGTTGGTTATAGAAAAATAATTGAGATCGGTCTTAGACATTAAAACTCTCTGGGCACGCATTAACCCGTTAGGGTCTGTAAACGAATTTCGGCTCAGAACGTGTTTTTAACGGGAGCCTTGTTTAGAGATCGCGATAGAGCTTCGACATACAGGAAAAAAAGTTGCACTTTATTAATATAGTGGGCGCTCGAGGAACATTTGTGCTGTATAGGATGTATAGTTTTTGAGTTACTCGACCAAAAGTGTAATTATTGCCGAATTTCATGATTTGGAGAGCCTGGCGCAGCACCAGAAATGCTCCGATTGGCCTAAAACTTTCCATATTTTTTACCTCAAAAACCAAAAACTTGGTGGGTGAGACTTTAACCTTTCCAACGTTAAATATAAAAACCATTCCATTTTGCATGCAACTGTCATCTTTTATTTCGGTTGCGAGGTTTTCGAAATGGCTTTATTTTTGATTTCATACAAAGCTGTCACGATGAGTATGCAATAGGGGGGCAAATGTTATTTTCTATCAAAAACACCAAAAAGGCCAAATTGGAAAAATTGGCCCTTACGTGGTTTAAGAAGAAACGCGACGAATGCATCTATCGACACTGACACTCTACTACCAGTAGGTACTAGGTATCTGAACAAGATGTCATGAATGGCCATTCAAGACAGTTGGCTTTTTCAAGCAATATACAGTAGCGTAATTGCGACGACCACGTACCTCGGAGGTACTGTCGCAAATCATTCGTGTATACAAAAACACAATACGATGTGAAGCGAAGTAAAAGTAGTAGTATAGCTCTGTTCGATTACTCAAAAATTTGCGCAAATGTTTGCAAATTTTTAGTGAATCGTATTCGTTTACTCCAAAAGTCCAATAAATGACAGCAAGTGAGCGAAAATCTCGACAGTTCGTTGTTACAGATCTTGCAAATTTAGCTTGGAGAAAGTTTAGCCAACAAATATATGTTTTCAAGCAGCTGTTTTATGTAAACAAATAAAAGTGAAAATAAATGGAACGAAGTTCCTTATCTCACGCTGCGGTATGGGGGCAAAATGAAAAACTTTTTTTTTAACTACTTTATTACAACCCATTATTATCAACAATATTGGTTACTTTTGGTTTGGTTTGGTTTCACGGGAAGTTTTCTAGGTGGAGCCTGTCTATTATATATAGTGTAGTTTTCAACCCAATAAATAGTAAATTTAGAAAAGCCAAAGCGCAAGACTGGGAAATCCATAAAATACAACCCTGAGCATAGAATTACATTTGGTAGCACACTTACTCTTACACTCTTACTTTTGGTTTGGTTTGTGTCTAAACTAACGTATGGGGAGAAATTTGTTGTTTAATGGGAAATTTTCTAGGTGGAGCCTCTTTATTACATATTGTAGTTCTGAACCGATTAAAAAGTAAATTTTGAATACCCAAAGTGAAAGAAGTTTCAAAAAATAAAATTTTCTTAAATAAGTAAAATAAAATTTTCTTAAATAAGTTCTTAAAGTTAAAAGTGAAATTTTCTCAAAAAATATACCTACTCATATTCTTAAAGAGAGTACATTTTCTTTAAAAAAATTCCTTATCTTAAAGAAGTACCTTTGCTTAAAAAAGTAAATTTTATTACAAAAAGTACAATTTCTTAAAACAAATTTACTTTTTTAATTAAGTACCTTTTCTTAGAAAAGTACGTTATCTTACAACATATTGCATTTTCTTAAAAAACTAACTCTTCTTTAACGAGTACTTTTATGTAAAACAAAATATCTTTTCTTGAGATAAGTCTCCACTCTTAAAATTGTACCTGTTCTTGAAAAAAGGGCCAGTTCTAAAAAAATACCCACTTCTTAAAAAAAAAATTTATTAAAAAAAAATGCTTTCTCTTAAAAAATTCCTTTTCTTACTAACATTCCTTTTATTTAAAGTACCTACTTTCTTGAGATAAGTAGCCTGTCTGAAAATAAGTAAATTTTCTGAAAAATAACCTTTTTCTAAAAAGAGTACCACTTCTTCAAAAAGTACTTGTTCTTAACAAAAAGTACTTCTTTGTAAACAAATTCAGACTCTTAGACTTTTTCTTACAGAAAGTACTTCGTATTAAAAATTGTACCGTTTCTTAAAAAGCATTAGCTTTTAATAAAAGAAGTACCTCTCATTAAAGAAAGGACCTTTTCATGTTTATACTATACATATTCTTACAAAAAGGACCTAAAAATATACTTTTTTTAAAAAAAATTCTTAAAAAAAGTTGATCATTTTACAAAAAGTTTTTTTTTTCTTAAAGATCCATTTAAATTATAGCATTTTTTAGCAGGCGCCTTAGGCGTGTTGGAACTAACTAGTACATAATATATAGCGAAAAGAACTTCGTTCCAACCGGGTGTCCCCTGACACCTCATGCAATATTTTATTTAATATATCATTGATAATAAGAAAGAAAATGGTAGGAAATAATATGCAGTAGCATTCAGAAATTTCTGGTGAACCGATGACGTCATAATTGGACAACTGTGGCAGTAGTTATGTAATGTAACTACAAGCCAATATGTACTTATGTAGCAACGGATAAAACTACATTAGATGTCTCTGTGCAAATTTATACTGGGAGTCGTTCGCTCTATAGTTTTAGAAACATACACGAATGCTTTTTCTTTCGGAACACTGAAGTATTTGGTTGACGTAACTTCGCTACAGTACATGTCGTGAAAAAAAGCAAATGTTTTGAAGGACCATTCAAGACATTTTGTGCCGGGAATAGTACATTGAATTCTTGCAATATGCAAATGAAAAACTAAGATAATATTAGTAATACATCTTCATCACCTTGATACAACAGCCATTATTTTCTTGTGAGTGTAAGGTTTTATATAATGCCCACATGATATCCTTAAGAATTCTGGCAAGAAAAGTTTATTTCATATGTATAGTATAATTTGAAAACATATTAGTTTTATGTTTTCTATTTATAATTTAATGAAACCACAAGTAAAGTCTCAGACACTTGAATTTGCACATGCATTCAAACATACAAGTATAGATTTCTCTCTATTGATAAATAAAGTATTCTCTTCTTTTCTTTTGTTTTTGGAAGCATGACAGTCAACAAAGGTTGAAAGAAAACTGCATAAAATTCTATAGCCATTGAGATTTGCTTTAGTCGGTAAACAATTTTAATTAATTTCAGTTTGTATTATTTGCACTATTTTTGTATTGAAAATTAAAGTTTCAGGTTTGTTTTGTTTGTCTGATTTAAATAAGGTATTGCCAGTTCAAGAAATATTATGTTTCAAAACTTATAGAACAAAATCAAATGTTTGGTGAACTTAAAGAATTTGACTAAGAATTGGAATATATGTAATTGTAATGTAAAATGCGAAATTTGTTATAATTTCTACCGTCGTTGTACACGATTTAAAAAAAAAATAATAATAAATAGTTTCCGATTACGTCGCATGAAAGGACTGGGAAGAGCTTCCCACAATCAGAGAGCTTTGTGATTTATAGTTTTACATTCACGGGATGGAGCCTGCAGATATGCACCAATTCCGAACGAACACCAATTTAAGAAGACTGTTCGTAGCTATTTACTCGCGTCAGCGACACTAATCGCGATGACTGCCGTCAAAGGAAATGCAAGGTGGTCGGGGCAGAGATATAACAAACGTTCTCATGTCCGTGAGTCGGGGACACTAACCATTGTACCTCCGAGTTAGTTAATATAATATAATTTGTGCATCGTTGACAAGCTATAGATTTACCTTAAATATCGCAAAACATTTTAATATTCGCCAGTATATAAATAAAAACATAAATAATGTAGGGTTAGAATATCCTTCAGAACGGTAAACATCGAGTTTAGCTTTTTCCGATAGATTTAAAATTTGTTGTATTGCCATTTTGATTCATAAAATGATTAAGACGTAATAAACAAACGCTCCATACAGAAAATCATCGCTTACTTTGAAAATAATAAAAAAATAACGAAGTGACTTTCTTTAAGTGAAACACAAAAAAATATAGCACATTTTTGGACATTTTTTTATAAATTGCTCAAAAAAAGTTCTTTATTTAAGAAACCATGATTTTTTTTTATATCTTAAGATGTCTAACTTCCATTTTCAATCTAAAATTCTGCAATCGGTTACAAATTGCAATAGATACAGGCTGATGAGTATGGAATTTTTAGTGCCTTTAAATAAGTGAACCGGAGTGTATAAATATAATATAATCACGGGTCCGCCAAATAACTTTTTTTTTTGAAAATGCTATAAAAAAAACTACTGAATATTTTCTCAAATTTCTTTTTTTATTTGAAAGAACAATCCTTCCGGTTAATAATGGAAAATAATTTCATTCAAATGGCTGCCTCGGCTGGCCATGCAGTATCCTACACGATCGGTCCAATTTTTAAGCCCATTATTATTAACGATCTCCATTGACTGTAACGGCCACTCCTTGCTCATTTTCGAAGAAAAATTGCCCAATTATGTACGCACTATTTTTGGCTTTTCACGCTTTGGTTTATCGATGAGGATGCCAGTTCTTTCACTTTTTTCACAAGATAACGAACATACGGAGCTGACGGTGCTCCTCTTCTTCCAAAATTCGTACGCAATTTTCGCACACATTCTGCAACATTACCATGATTTTCAAAGTAATGTCGCGATATTTCTCAGCGTTGTTCAAGCGTATACACAACCATATTCGTTCAGCGGAAGGATAAAACTAATTATCTGTCAAATCAGACATGAGCTAAGTGTTACCATTCACGAAATAAGCACTAGTTGAAAAAAAATAGTTAGATGGCGGACCCTTTATAATGCGAAAAGTTGAATGAAATCCAATGATAAGTACTTGAATATTCGATTGCCATTTGAATGACTACGTCTTTAGCAACTGTCCCGCCAATACTACCGCACGAACTCTTTAGACGGTCACTTCCTATAATCAAATGTAGCTGCTGGTACTGATTTACTTAAGTAAAGGCTACTTACAACCACTTAGAACAACTGCTTTGATGTTTAATACCGCGAAAAATATTGTCCATACAAAAATCTTCCACCACTAAATGCATTGCCTTGACAGTGGCAGTTTCCATTTTATATTAACTAGAATTCCTCTGCACGCTTTCTTTCAATCCAGCAATTGATAACTTTTCACTTTGCTCTCAAATCTGTCGAACAAATGATCGGTAGTGAGACGCACAATTCCAATACTCTAGGATACACCCTCAGAACTAGAGTTGGGACTTTAAGGTCATGCAAGTGACCGCTCTTTTTAGTTCAGCTTAGCAGAATGAACTAGTTCGTGTATTTAGTTCACTAGTTCATTGTATCATTCCAGTTCAACTTGTAGGGGTCTCTTTTTTGCGGATTTCAAAAGTGATTTGGACACTGTGATATCTTTTTATACTAAATCGCCATATTGAAAGCAAAAATTTAGATCGACTTAACGATCGGGTAATTCCCATTCCGAAATATTAGGGTTTCTGTAATGTTTTTCTATTTTGAAACAAAAGTGGTTAAGTGATATCCATTCCGAACAGTTTGCGACATTATGCACATCTGTGCAAATTGAGTGAGTCAAAGAGAGAATGAACTAGGACATGGTAGAAAGAACTGCACAACCGAAATACTAAAAAACCCCCAAAACAAGTGACCTATTGAAACAAAATAGTGGAACAGTGTTAATCATTTCATCAAGTTCACAAGAGTGAATCGTTCAATTGAACTAGTTCTTTGGTGAACTACACAAACTTACACAGAACTAATTGTTTGACAAGTGGTTGCAATAATCTTAAGTTAGGCAGTTGAGACCGAATTCAACATAATTGAGGTTGTCACTGTATTTGCAGTTATTTTCGATACACCAATTAAATTACTGTTGCAGCAAGCCGCATTTTTTTCTCAGTAGCAACAACCTAATAGTGCCAATCAATTTGGTTGCTATCCAATTTGCTTCGGTTGCAACAAGCAAATTTGGTTGTTAAGTTGCAACAACTTAATTTAGCTTTAAGTCGGTTACAACAATGGTACGCATGTGGCGGTAATTCCGTTGCGACAACCCTTTTATTAAAAAGTCAAGCAGCTGCGACGAAATTTCTGATGAATTCTGCTGATACAATCGAATTCATTTTCAATTCGATTACCAGAATTTAATTATTTATTTCAAACCTGAATTTAAATATCCAAATACACTTATACTAAATCAATATACTAATTTATTTTGGGTGAACCGACTTAAAAATACCCCCACCTTAAGCCATCCATTGGACCCGCGTTTCAAGGAAAAAAGGTTTACATTTCTTCCAGGTAACGAATTCTCAGTTACTCGAATTGGGGGTGGCAAATATGCCCATATTCAATAGCAGAGTGGCATTGGGCAAAATTGTATCTTATTCCCATCATAATTAGAATATGTTGTATTTTTTGGGGATTTATCGTGACTAAAAGAAAAAAAATGGTTTCCCATTACATCTCATGCAGGAACTGGAGAGAGTTTTTCAAAACCAGTGAGCTGTACGCCTTCTAGTTATATACCCACTGTTTGCAACTTACAGTTTTAACACCGATTCCGAACGGTATTTTGAGAAGTTTTTTCGTGGCTAAATAATCGGTTGTGTCGCCGCCAATATGCGAGGTGACCGCCGCCGAATGAAATCTTAGGTAACCAGAGAAGTTATGGAACTCCGGATCTCATGTCAAAGAGGCGCGCACACTAACGGCCATTTAACGTGATTACCAGCACATTTTCCACCTACTATTTGTATGAACAAAATATTCCACATTCCGAAAATGCAATAATATTGGATGTGGTTTAGGACACACGCTGAAAAATAACGGCATCTCTAACATGTTTTCCCAAACATATTCTGCAGGAACCATGTATATGTTTGGAACACACTTCAAAAATACATACATATGTTTGCAAGTCCCAAACTTACTTGTCTTAAAAGGTCAGTATCATGTTTCCGGACAAACATCTATACTTTTATGTGAAAATATATGCGATCTTCATCCCCAATATACATATACCTACGTGGAAGCATTCCCGTGCTTCCCCCAAAACTACATATACTTACGAGGCAACATATGCGAATTACCTCCCAAATATAATAATATTTGGAAACGAATTAGTCTTCGATTTCAATATACAAGTAGTATTTATTATAAAAATTTTAATAATACAAATCCACAATTATAAATAATTAATACAAAAAATTAATAGTTTTAAAACGGCCCTTTTGACATTTAAAATGACAATCTGCTGCCCTTTTGCTTTTCCATTCTTTGTGGTCTCTCATGTTTTTGTTTTCAGAAGGTTTCAACTATGCAAACAAATCAAGTTTATACAAATCAAGTTTATGCAACCCAAGCGTGGATTATTCACTTGTGTTTTATTTGTTAAACTTATTTCACAAATGGTCCGCCGTTTCAATTATGTCAGTAAAGGCTCGGACAGACAAAGGGCTTCACATTGTTGCCCTTTCCAGTTTCTTTCCTCAAAATCGTTTCTCACTTTGGTAGCACACATTCATATATACGAAACACATACACAAAAACCAAAGTAACATCACAAACCATTTAACCGCCCGAACCTTCGTTTATTCCTTTTTCACTGCTCAAACGCTTTTGATATCCCCTGTCCGATGAACCATTGACGACTGAATACAAGAAACTAAAACGCAATGCATCAGGCAAAATTAGAAATACTGACTTCCTCGGCAATTTGCATGCACATCCAGGAATATTTATGAATCACTCACTGAGAGAATAATGGGAAAATACTTACAAGATATACACTTTCTTTGTCCCTCTTTTATTATATTGCTCTCGAGAGAACATAGACCGCGCTACAAACACAGCTATATTTATAGCATAAACATTAATATATGTGGGTCGCAAACACTTATAACATATTAATCATTGAGTCTCAAACGTGTTATATTGAATAGCAAACGCAATGTCTTTGGACACAGTATATTATATTTGCGACAAGCTCCAAACATACTTTATATTTGCATCCAAACAACAAAAACTGACAGAGTTTTCAGTGTGCAGATATCGTCTCCGATGAAGAAAACTCCATCTAACTTTTTTATGGGAGGTACAAAAATGGGCGTCAATTGGGTTGTCAATTTTTAATTAGAATTGTTCTTGACAAAATGTGGTCCAGTATCAACTTACATTAACAGAGGTTGTGGTTTACCTGATATATCATATCGATCAACTGGGCAGCTGCCCAAGTTAGGTACTGGAATGGAAGCAGTACCTCCTGCTCAAAATCTGTAATTTTCCAGAACTGAATGGCATTTGACTAAATGTTGCCTAATACCTAACCTGATCAACTCAGAAGTTAGCAACTTTGCCCTACTACCCTCCGACCAACAATCCGAAAATGTTGAACCCGCTGCCATTTCGCACCCTTGCATTTTCGGACATGGTCCTAGTGGACTTTTCGTCATGAAGTGAGCCAAGGAATACGCTGGAGAAATTTGTCCGGAACTTCCTGAATCACCCTGTATAATCATTGTGTTATTTTAGATTCAACTCGGTATAAGACAACAAAATGCAGTACAATAGCGCAAAAATCGAGATAATGCTTCCAAAGGCGGAACGGTTGGTCAGGTTACTAATATCATACTTCATTAAGATTTGTTCATATTTACGGGAGTGATCTTGTCGACCACACATCTTTTGTATGGGAGGTACCAATATGTCGAACGTCAGCCTTGTTTTACTGTGTAACTGGCATTTGACGTAATGCAACCCTATAGCTAATTTCATTAAGATAGGAAGAGTTTTACCCAGTATTTGTTATGGGAGGTACCAGAATGGGCCTCGTAAATTGTTTCCAGTTAACCAAATATTTCCAAATTATAAACAATTGTCTGAGTTCAACTTAATCACATATCGTCGGTTGATTATTGTTTTGTCGTATATGCCATTTATGTTTCTTTCGAGTTGATATTGTGTCTACAGTGTCTACAGTTGTCAGATTTTTGATATATCTTACCATCACAGTAATGGTTACTCTAATTTGTTTGTATATCCCTAAAAATTGCTAGTTGGCAATAGTGGAATAGTTGTGAATATTAGTATCTCCGTTTCAATCAATTGGCGTTTACGAGAAAACAATAATAAGTCGACGATATACCAGAAACAAGTTCTAGAAGAAACATGGTTTTGTGTGAAATGTGTCAATTTTTATGGTAGGTAATATCATTCGTTTTCAATGCCTGACTCCAAATAATAGTCACTGGCAAAATTTCATTGCAATCGGTAAAAGTTTACGGCAGTTACAATGATTACCAATCAGTTGACAAGACATATAAAGCCTTAAAAGTCCCAAAAACGTATTTAGTCCAAAGATACTTTAGGTTCAACATAACTCTTATCCCTTGATATTTATGTATATTTGGGTGGCAATGAAAAATCAACTTCGGATTTTTGGAGGTCTAAACCATTTGGTCTAAAATTAACGCGGTGAAAATTTGAGCCCAATCGAATAACTCTAAGCCGGGTCCGACTTGTAGTCAAAGTTTTCGGGTTTTTAGAATTTTGGTTGTAAATTTGTATACACTAGAAAATTTCCATTTCTCTGTTCATTTGAACAAAAAATTGCACACTTATTTAATTTGACCTGAGTATAAAGTGGTAAAAATTGGAGTAAAATCCCACTACTTTACGGGTTCAAACTCTTAATTTGAAAAAATTTAAAATTTTTATAAAAAAATACAGCAGACAGTTGTCCGAGGCCTTCGCCCACGGACTGTCCCTGCAGGCTGTGTCAGAGACACGGCCATTAAGCTTAACGTAGAATACGCCATCCGATAATACAGAAAACATACATAACAATAAATGATAAATAACAGAAGCAAATCAATTTGATTTATATTTTTTATAATTATATATCCATGTTAAATTCAAATTCACATTTAACATTTTGTTTCACTTAAATACATAAGTAAATATACGAAATTTCAATATTTCATCACTCAAACCAACAGCCGAAGGTTTGTGTCCACACTGAAACAGCAGCATGGTTTGTGTTCACGCTACAAACTCAAACACTCAACCAAACACCACACATATGTTTGAGTGTATGTGTTTAAACAATTTTCATTTGAGAAATTTAAATATTAGGAAGATATCAACCAATATGAAATGTATATCAAACGAAAGATAACATCTTCATTTACCTACAAAAAAATTTTTAAAAAAAGTTATCTCGCCGTTTCCTCATAATCAATGAAATAAAGATTACAACAATAACAATCTGACATGACTCCCTATACCGTAAGGTAAGACGTATTCTACGCCAAAACTTAAAATTTGGTTTTTTCGGTTTTTCAAAAAAGTTGTGTCTAAACCGGGATTTGAAACCGGTTTTTAAAACCATTTATTGTAACCAGTTGTCATATATGATTTTAAAGAATCAGTTTGAGCACATAACTTATGTTTTTAGATCGTCTTTTGTAATTTTTATGAATTGGTACCCTTGGAAGGCCGTCTTGGCGATTTTTCCCCGAGATGGCTTACTTTACCTCACCATATCATCCTGAAGCCGTTGAGTGAATATATCGCGTTATACCTTAATGTAAGCGTATAGATTTCTCCTAGAAAGCACTAGATGGCATAGATGGTGAAAGATAAGTGGTAGATTTGAAAGTAAAGGGAAATTTGCTAGATGGCGCCGCAGTGTAGGATATGGGCAAATTTTCCTGGAAACATAGACTATTGAAAAAACTATATAACCACGCTCTTTTGCCTTTTGTATTGTGAACAAATATCAAAAGTGATTTGCTTTTGAATTATTTATATTTTATTTTCAAATTTAAACAACAGAATCGAAATAAAAATTATGTTTGAATGCTGGTTGTAAGGAAACAACATGTGCCCTCTGGTGAGAATTGTGATTAAGCAAATGAATGAAATGACAGATATGAATGAAAAAACTAAAAAATCCGAATTTAAATTTTTTCTAAAAATGTAAAATTTTTCTAAATTAAGAATTTGAACCTTTAAATGTCGTGCATACAAATAGTGTATAGTGTAGACAAATTTACATCCAAAATGCCACAAACCCGAAAACTTTTACCATAAGTTTATACTGGCTTAGAGTTATCCGATTGGGCCCAACATTTTCACCACTTTATTTTTAGACCACATGGCTTAGGAATCCGCTTGGTATTTGTAAAAATTAGAGAAACATAATTGCACCATGCATTTCATTGCCACCTTAATGTACATATATACATACCCCCATTCCTATGGGTGAGGATATAAAAATATTAATAAATACAATAATATGTGTGCATTTTGGGCTGTGCGAATAATCGCCCAAGGGAAAATCGCCCTAAACGCAAAAATTAACAATCGCCCAAAAAAAAAACACCATAAAATAATTGGGCGATCGGTCACCGCCTTTTGAAAATTAACATTTTTTGGGCGATAGTCCAAATTGGCTGTAGCGCGCGGCCGCGAACGCGAAGGGGTGCTGTATTGCATTTTGATCGCTGTCTTGGGTGTCCACTTTTTTTTTTTTTTAAAAGGAATTTTTGCTCAAAAGTTAACTACAGTGCAACTTTGCTTAACGCAACTATGCGAAGTGGTGTGAAAACTGTGGCAGAAATGTATTCAGATGCGTAATTATTTTTACGCAATTCTTTTGTAAATATTTTATTTATAACCAAATTTTTGTTAAAACTAATAAAAATCTCAATTTTTGCATCCATTATTGCATTAATCCTTGGAGGTATAACCAGGTCTGTGCAGACTTTTTCCATATAAAAGCGTGTATAACTTTTTTGTTTTTAATGTTAAAGACAAATCCTTCCATGTAATATTGGATCAACAATCTCCGAACACGATGAGCAAAAAAAAAAGAGCGATTGTGGATCCGGGTTTAAAAATATTTTAGTCCAAACGGTATAACCAGTACTTCGTTTCTGTAGTTCTCGAATCGAACAAGTTTTCATATTAAGCATGAAACAAAAAATTCCATCGTTTCTCGATTAGTGAGTAACAAGTATTTCTGTATATCAATGCGAAAAGAGGCATCACTGATGAAGTTTTGATTGGAATATTCCAAGAAAGCTGTCAAGTAAAAAAAAAAATATAAACAAACAAAATAAACTAGTGCGAAAAAGAACAACAAAAAGAAGTATAGACATGTATACAACTGCATTTTATTTTTGCTTCTTGATTTTTCTGTAATATTTTGGAAAAATTAATTGAAATATATAACAGAAAAGATATACATAGTTCTTATCTTCTCCACTTAAAAAATAAGTTTTAATTTCTTAAAAAACCTTTTTGTAGAAACAATATCAAAATCTCGCTTCGTTTTAATTTGTGAGTATTTTTGACGTTTCCCATTTTAATTTTTTCGACTCACTACTTTTTAGAAACAGATTTTCTCGCATTTTTCCAATAAGAATGAAAAAGTAGTACGTCACAGAAAGTTTTTGCAAAACAAACGTTGTAGAAACAGTCACATGTGAGAAGCGATTTTTTGTACCGATTCCTAGCGTTTTTGTTCAATTCACATGTTTCATGTGAAAACTTTTTCGATTCGAGAACTACAGAACGAGGTACTACTGGTCTGTGCAGACCTACATGTAATTTGTATGGAATAAGTTGGGGGGCAGGTGATAAAAACCGTTTTTGAGTGGAATTTTGTGGAGCAAATGTATATAAACTGTACAGATTGAATAGAGCGCAAACAAAATATTAGTATGTCAGCAAAATTTGAAGTCTAAAGCATAAAAATCATAAAATTTATTTTTTCACATATTATTAATAAAATAGCGTAGGATGTATAAAAATGCGTTTTTATTGTTCGTTTTCTGGTTTTCCTATCATAAAATGCTTTTACGACACCTGACTATGCATTTCCATACAAATCCCATGTGCCATACTTTCATGTGCTGAAAGTAGCAACAACTACACTTGTCCAATTTGTCGGAAAGAAGTTGAAGATTCCATGCAAATTTTTTCCATAACAAAATACATTATAATTTTTCGTTATGAATAATCGCCCGAAATTAATTGACTTCACCGAAGTTTTGAATAACTTTTCCTTGTGGACAATCGACCAATAATTTACAATTCACAAAATTTAAATGAATTTTGGGCGTTTATGCATTGTGGTTTGGGCGTTTCCCTATTTTTTTTTGGGTCTTTTTTCTTCATGAAAAATCGCCTACCTTTTTGGGGTGATTGGTCGTTTTGCGTTTTGGGCGATTTTCCCTTGGACGATTATTCGCACAGCCTGCATTTTGTGGTTACCGCCAACAATGGTATCTATATACTTTAATAAAAATATTTCCGGATGGTCAGAATACGATATAGTTTTGATATCAGCGCTGTGCAGGTTTCTTAATATTTTGTCGCAGAAAGTTGCCAAAGGTTGCACAGATTTTACTTGTTGACGTGGAGCTCCATGCTCACCAACATTCATGTGTTCATAACAAAATCTTATCCAGCGGCCATCGTTTGACTAAAGATTTGAAAATCATGAGGCTTTAATTAAACTGTGCAAAAGCCAAGAGAATACTTCCCTATTTTTTATGATTGCATAAAACAGATAGATTTAGACAACAGAAGGGAAACTGTTATGAAACAAATCTTGTCTAATGAAGAACTATGCAAACAATTATCATTCTTTTACATACACTCCGGTTCACTTATTTAAAGGCACTAAAAATTCCATATTCAGCAGCTGGTACCTTTTGCAATCTTTTGGAAATGGAACCAAGACATCTTGAGATATAAAAAAAATCATGACAATAGTGGTACCTTAACTAAAGAACTTTTTTTGAGCAATTTATAGAAAAAGTCCAAAAATTTGCTATATTTTTTGGTTCACTTGAAGAAAAACACTTTATTATATTTTTAATATTTTTAAAGTAAGCGATGATTTTTGTAGGGATCGCTTGTTTATTACAATCTATTACGTCTTAATCATTTTACGAATCAAAAAATTTTAAATCTATCGGAAAAAATTAAAATCAATGTTTACCGTTCTGAAGGATATTCTAACCGGGTAATAGCTAAAAACATTGGACGGAGCCCAACAGTTGTCGACAATTACATCAAGGACTCCGAGGGGTATGGAACAAATTTTAAAGGAAGGATTTCATTGTCTTTATCTACGTATGAGAAAAGACAAATCATCAGAATTCCTTCCAATTCTGCCATATACTTGTCAAAAATAAGAGCTCAACCTGGAGTGGAAGTGAGCAAGTCATCAGTACACAGAGTAATTAAGAGCTGTGAGTATCTTAAATACCTGAATTTACAAAAAAGCCACCACCTAATGCTCCTCGTAAGGCAAAGCGGCTTCAATTCGCAAGAGACTACATGGTATGGGATGTGCAGCCAAGAGGTCAAGGAAATGGCTGGAGAACCGTTATATTTGCGGAAGAGAAGAAGTTTAATTTGGATGGGCCTGATGGCTACAACTATTATTTCCATGATCTGCGCAAAGGAAAGCGTTTTTTGAATCGACATTACAGCCGAGAGGGCGGCGTTATGATGTGGGATGCTATTACGTACTACGGCATCATCGATCTTCAAAGTGGAAAAATGAGTGGTGCAAGCTATAAAACGTTATTGAAATCGACTTTTCCCAAGTTAAGAGAACTATTTGGTCCCATATCTTGGATATTGCAACAGTATAATGCCCCTATATACACAACTCCAGAGTAGTAAAAGACATCATTGCAAGCCAAAATGTTAATATTCTTGGCTGGGCACCCTATTCGCCAGATCTAAGTATTATCGAAAATATGTCTGGGGTTGGTTATCTCGTAAGTTCTATGAAGGAGGTGGATAATTTGATGACAAGCAGTCACGAATTCATGCCACTAAGGATGCTTGCAATCTAATTTCGTTGGATTACATAAATTCTCTTTATCTCTCAATGAGAGTTATTAAAAACAAAGGGGGTTGTACCCATTGCTAATAGTTCTTAAATAAAGTGAAATAAATTAAAAAGATATGAAAAACTTATTTTCATTCAAATTAGTTAAAGTGCATTTATTCAGGTGAACCAAAGAAAATAACACATTTTTGGACAGTTTTTTATAAATTGCTCAAACAAAGTTATTTAGTTAAGAAACCACTATTGTCGTGATTTTTTTTATATATCATGATGTCTACCTTCCATTTCCATTTTAAAATTCTGCAATCGGTTACAAATTGCGAAAGAGACAAGCTGCTGAATATGCAATTTTTAGTGCCTTGAAATATGTGAACCGGAGTGTATGTATTTATTTACATAATCCTACCCCAAACTTAATATTTACAAATTGTATCAACTAATTAATTGATTTAGTGCATTGTTTTATATGTTTAATATATATGTCTGTATAAATTAGCATATTTCTTAAAAGCAGATGGCCATAATTTCTTTACATATGCAGCATCATATTCTTTATCTTGATATTAATATAAAATTCCATATATTTATTGAAATTCTTAAGTGAATCATTGTAGGCTTAAGTTTGGCATAATTCCATAAATGTGCAAAATATGGATGAATTGATTATATAAATTTTAGTGAATAATTGACATAAATTTCTATTTAGAATAAATACAAATATAATGGGATGAGGAAAATTACAAAAATTGACACGAAACTTCATTTAAAACAGTTTTAATTAAAACAAGAAGTTTGTTATATAAAGTAAATTTGACATAAAACAAATTTTCGTTGGACTCTTAAGGCCTTATTCGTAAAAACTTAGGAGATGGTTGAGAGACGTTTTTTGTATGATAAATCGCATTTCAAACCCCTCACAAGTTTTTTTTTTTTTTTAGATATGAGCGTTAGTTTACAGACATTCATCAAACAGACATTTAAAGTAAAACTTTATTTATAAAGTCCTCTGTAACCTTTAATGTCCAATGGAGGTTACAACCTCTTCGAACAAGTTCTGTTAGTTTAAATTTTAAACAAACATTAAATTCTCAGAATATTGTCATTGCCATTAAGGTAACAAAATTGAATTTCAGTTCTCCCCAGTTTACTATTACTACATGTTGTTTTTCTTTCATTATCTCTCCCTGTATGTGTGTGATAAAAATCGTCCATGACATTTAATATGCCAACTAACTACCTTTGATGTTGGTAAACGATAACGATTGGTCCGCCTCCTCCTTCCTGTATCACTAATAGGAGGTTTTTTCCTGTTAAAGTTCGGTTTGTCATTCAAATATGTTGCTGTGTCAGTACCTAGAATTTGTTTTCAAATTTTAGCTCTATTAATATTGAGTTTTATTAAAGTTTTCCCACATGAGGCTCACAAAACTTCAACTCCGTATTTAGGTGGTACAATAAATGTCAATGGATGAGTTCTCCTTTAGTTTGCACAAGATATAATATTTTAACTGATATATTATTCAAACAAACACGAAGAGCAACAAATTTTGATATTCATGGTAAATTTGGGTTTCTAATTCATCTTCATACGTTATTAAAACACATCACCTTGGAGCACATCACTCTAGCATTTGAGAAAATGTTAATTAATTATTATTATTTTTTTTTAATTAGTGTTTGTTATTTTAGGGCATATTTAAAAAAATTAAATATTCATATGTCACCAGAGTGTAAACACAATTTGATGTTAAATTTTATCACACATGTCTTGAGGCGCCTTATAGAATCCATCACACTTGTCACATGCTAACGTTGATTTATGTGCTTGTATATGTATGTAACTACTATGTATGTCGGTCCGTCTGGGAAAGCCTTAAAGTTTTAAGCAAACGATTGCCTTAAATATCTCCATATAACCTTAACCATAGTTAATTCCAACAGAATTGCTGTAGGTACCGATTTATGGATTAGTGATACAAATGTCTACATACGATCAAATTGGAATCAAGGAATATATCGATGGCTTAATATAAAAAGGGCCTAACTCGACTTTTTGTTACTTGGCAGGAGGAGGAAAAATCTTAATAAAATCCGTAAAATATTAGATACAACAAAAAGTTTTAATGCAATCTCCAAAAATGTGTTGCTTCTTTTTATTAAAAATTGCATTAAAACTTTTGTGTATCTAAAATTGTACGGATTTTATTAAGTTTTTTCCTTCTCCTGTCAAGTAACAAAAAATCGAGTTAGGCCCTTTTTATATTAAGCCATCGATATGTATTACAGCGAAATCGATATAAGAGGCGTTAAAAATAAATCGACCAACTGCGCGTGAATTGCATACAGGCATGTAGTATCGAAATTCATTAAAATTCAAATATTGGCATTGTTATAATATTGTTGTGGCTGAACATCAATAAAATTCGTTGATGAATTTTATGGTTACTGAAGTGAATTCTATTGATATTCATATACTGAAAAATATGTCAGTTTGTTGTTTGGATGTAAATATTACGTGTTTGTAGTTTGTCGCAATTATAGTATACTTTAAACCAAACACATTGTGTTTGATATTAAATATTATATGTTGGAAACACAAAAAGTAGTATGTTATAATATATGTTTTTGAGACCCAAATATAGTTATGTTTGTTGAAAATTGCTGAAAACAAAAACGTGACAGACGACAATGAAACAAGCACCCAGCAGATCTTCAATTCATGAACCTTTGTTTTCACGTATGTATATGGCTGATCCAATCATATACATGATTCCTGCATAATGTTAAAAGGTGCATATTTTTCCAGTGTGTACGCAGTATAAATGAATAGCAATCTGGTTTCAGTTTAATCATCCCAATAACCAAATGGTTGCATTTTTAAATAAATGTTGAAAATGATACTAAATTTTCATTCATTTATACTGTTTACTTTTTTAAAGGTTTTGAGGCAACAATAGTTAGATAAAGATAAAGCCTTTGATATTTTCCACCAAATTGATGATATCTTTTGAAAAGATTAATGCCCCTATTACGGTTCACAACTTTTGTGAGAGTTTGGTCGTAATCGATGAATTGGCATTGCCGTTCTCAACTCAACGGCCGCCTCAACTCAAACTGAACAACAGCTGATTTTTTGGTTGTGTTCATTTACTTTTATCGTATTGCCTTTGACAACTCTGTGCCAGTTTGGTCGACAAATGCGTTAAATTTATACCACTGTTTTTAAGTCGATAAGAATGGAGAGATCGTAAGAAGATATTAGTTTGGCTTCAAATTTTAATTTTCATTTGTCATTTGAACCTTTTTAATTTAACAACAATATTTTATATATTTAGAAGTAGCAAAATCACAAAGAATGCTCAGTTTGAGAAACTTGTCCAGCTAATGGAAAGTAATCCAGCCGTTGGCCTTGGAAAACCCCCATTTAGCACCACGCAGAACCAAGTGCGAGAACTATGAGAAGGATTTGCTGTGGAGTTAAATAGTTTAGGACCACCGTCCAGAACATGAATGAATGGCAACGTGTATGTGCAAATACATACCTTGCACTGGGTAGCTCAAAAAGGTTGGATGCATCACGAATATTTCTTCTTAAATGCAACACATCTAAATTCGTGTTTTTGACTCCATCTTCATAAAAGAAATCTATGCTACTTATTCCACGATTTTGCAAGCACAACACAATTGTTAACTTCTTTTATTTTCACTTAAATCAGCTGCTTTTACTTGTCAAAATTGATATTTCGAGCTGATAACATCATAACAGTTGCAACCAAAACAGTTGTGAACCACAATACAAAAGATAAGTTTGGGCGTGTTGAAGTTGGGTTGTCTCTAAATCGTCCAAACTAAGTTGAGTGGTGAACGGTAATAGGGGCATAAAAACATTCGCCCATTTCCAAATACATGTTTCGTTAATTAAGACTTTTGATGCTGTAAAATTAAAGTGATCAAAATAAAGGGTATCCAAATAAGAGTGAACTATCGTTGGGATTTTTGTCTTATGCATGTGGCAGCTCTGAAATTTGGTAGTTGTCGTATACATTTGTTCCAATTCTTAAAAATGGAGCGCTACGCAAAGGAAGAACCCGATACCTTCTCACAAACTCACAAACTTAGCGGAATTTTAAATCGTGGAAGTTTATCTAACGTGTGAACAATTGGAAGATTGATCAACAAATTTGAAGGAGCTAGGTAAATTATGGGCACTAAGTCTACTCTGTGTCGAATTGCCGGCTGGTCTCTCGAAAACATTAATACTGTAAATGAGAGTACCCGCGAACAGCAATTCTTCATCGTTCACAACAATCTGAAATTTTGCGAACAAAGGCTTGCTATCACAGCCGCAGGGATCTAGTTGCCAGAAATTTTATGCCATACTTAATCGGAACATGTCTACTTTAGAATGCAATACAAACGTTATTACACGCACAAAAAATTCGTGTTTTATTTTTAAATGAAATCGTGCACTTTTAATGGGACACTCTTCATAATTGTTTTGTTATAATAATTACTACAGAAACCACAGTGTATGCGATATATTTCAAGAAAGTCCAAAAATAAAACAAAATTTTTGAAATTTTCAAAACTTGATAAAATTCTAAAATTGTATGTATACACGTCCTTCGAGCACCGTTTTGATCAACAAAAATATTTTGTTTGATGCCAAAATATCGCACTAGGAATTGAAACATCAACGGGTAGCTCTTCAATATTAATATGAAAATGGTGCTCGAAAAAATATGTTGCTGAAATATTTCGTCGGTATTTCGGAAACATTATATTTGTATCAAGTTTTGTAAAATTTTACATGAAATAGTGATCCTCCGCAGATAAAATTCCGTAGCACCATAGGTACAAAATACGAAGTTGATTTCGAAAACTAACAAATTAACTTCGGTAATCATTTGTAACTACTGTTGGTAGAATTTGTAATTTTTTGTCACAAATAGTACACGCTGAAAAATCTGTATATACTTGTTGTTTGGATGCAAATATATCGTGTTTTTTTTTTTTTTTTTTTTATCTTAAATTCATTATTTCTCCAACGTTTGGTTTAAATTTTAAAACTATTTGATATTAACATACATACGTACATTTTGTTTCCTAACATCTAATGATTAAACTAGGATTTTATTCACTTTACATAAATTATATCGGCCTATAGCCAGCCCATATATATTGTCATTTCGAATTTGTCATTTTGTCCTTATTTTTGTTTATTATTTCGGGAAAAAGGAGATTTAAAACCCGTACCTTTAAATATATCGTCGTATATATATTATTATAATTGTGCTGAAACACATTGTGTTTGCTATTCAATACGAGTATAACATGTTTGAGACACAATGATTAATACGCAATAATTTGTATGTTTAAGACCCAAATGTGGCTAGATTTATTGCAAACCACTAAAACCAAAAACGATGCAGATAACAAAGAGACAACAGGGTAAAAAATTGTGAAAAAATTGCTTGTAAACATGTACCTGTCTCCTGCAATATGTTGCTGCGGCCGTTATTTTTCAGCGTGTATGTAGAATTTCAATTCGAATACAAGTCATTCTTCTATTAAAAACATAGCATATATAGCAAGATACCATATACTTATACATAAACGGAAATATATTTGAAATTCATAAATTGTTTTTTGGAGTTTTTTAAAACAATTTTGGAAAACATATGCGGACTCAACGGAATTACCCTAATTCGGGTTCTACGAATCGAAATGCATCATTAGTTGTTTGGCCTATAATGATGGTTTCATATAGATTAGAGCGTAATTTCATATACATTAGAGCGTAATCTGAGTAATTTCTTACTCAGAGGCTGCGATTTAGAGCTTATTTTTTGAGACAAGTTTATACATATGTCAACATTACTCGAGAATGCATCATCCGGTTTTGTTTAAACAAATTTTGAAAAATTAAAAATTATAATACCTTTAATCTACACTTATAGTATTTCGAAAATAAGCCACAGTTCCGCAGTTATAAATAAATTTATGAAGAAAAAATAATAATTTTTTACTTAAAAAATTAAAATTGTGTATGAAGAAATTGTTATAAAACCATCATTATAGGGCAAAAAAACTAATGATAGAATTCGATTTCTGTTTTTTCGGCTTATATATCTTTGACCAAGACTTGTGGTATGGTTCTCGAGAAATGTTACAGAATCTAAATGCACTTTGAAAAAAATCGCATAAAATTAAAACAACTCATTTTATGTCAAGTTTCAAGTTTATTAGGCAAATCACATAAAAAAACTATTGTGGCTTTCCTGAGTGAAACATCGTGTTCCGTGGTGCTAGATTTATGTTAAAAATACCAACAATTACCGGGTAAATTTTTTTCTGAGATTTTAGGTAAACTGAAACATCAACCATCCTGACAATGCAGAAAATATTGACATTTTCAAACTTTCTTACGTTACGGAAAAATTACAACATTCCCGAAAGGAAAAACTTAACAAGTAAGGTTGACTGGCTGCCTATAAGTACGAAGAAGATGTGGAAACTGTTGCAACAAAAACAATATGTGAATTACGTACATCTATAAATGAACATGCAATATATACCAAAGATTAATCACATCATTTTTGTACGCGTCAGCAAAATTGTTTGCAACCTGTTTCCAACGTCCTTCCCTTCCATTACTGGTTGGGCTGAACACAGAATAAATCTTTCACAAAAAATTATCAACAGCTGATATGTTGTTTGACAGAAGAAATGTGTCTCTAGTGCTGTTATTCTTCGTTTAAACACAATGTCTTCCATGGCTCAATGCATTGGGGGTTTAAATTCAATGAGCCTTGGTTCGATTCCTCACCGGGGAAAAGTTAGTAATAGAAAACTAGAGCGATTCACAAAAAAAGTTGCTTTTGTCCACCCCTCAAAATGAAGATTGGTTTGTTTTATGATGATTCCCAAAATATATAAAGTCCAGCATTAAGATCCCGTGAGCTGGAACATTTTTAAAAAAGGATTTTTTTTTAGTTTCTTCAAAGAATTTTGTACTTTAACTAAAGGCAGTATACGAGTATACAGTATTAGTACCATATGAAAGGTTTGTTTACAGTACGTCCACCCGTATATAAAAGTTATCAAAGCATGTCCGGACACATCCCATTTTCAGGGATATTCTGCAAACAACATTTTTAAATTTTTAGGACTGAGATTTTTCAGATGTTAATGCCAGATTTTAATCTTTAATCTATTTACCTTTCACCTTTTTTTAAATTCGCAAATTTTAAATTTCACCTTTTTTTTTAAATTCACACTAGTTTGGGTTTTACCGAAAATGCAATACGTTGCGAACATTACGTCCTATTTCCTTGGACAAGCAGATCATTGTTGTATAGACTTTTTTAGTTTTTAATACATTTTCTGAGGTGCTCTGGACCAAATTTTAAATATTTAGAATTATACCAATATTACATTTAAACTAGAAAAATCTCGGTAATAAAAACTTAAAAATGTGTTTATTTTACATAAAAGAATGTCAGCACATGTTGTGACATGTTTTATATATTGGTTGATGCGCCTTATACCCCCTTCCATATCACATTAGTATTATATTCATTGTCTTAAGCTAAAGTCCAAATTTCTTACAAGAACTTAAACAAATTCCGAAATATTTTGGGAATCATCGGAAAACAGACCAAGGTGCACCTTTTCCCCACCATTCACTGTGAGTCGGACTAATGTATAGAGATTATACACACGAAAAATTAATTATATGAAGATAACAATTTATAGTTTAATTTGAACCACCTCTAAAATTCCAAATCCAAAAATATTTAAATACCATTTTCAGATGTACTAGTATTGAAGCATTTCTTTCTTATGTTCAGGTTCATGTATTTGGCAGTGATACCAGTGAATACCAATCGAAGCCACAAACCTCTACATATAAAATACTTTAAAGGCATACTTTCATGAAGTCAAACAACTTCAAAACGTCAAAAGTATTCCCACATTTAATTCCTATTGGCATCCGATTCCACAACCAGCATTTGCATTGGATAAGGAAATGCAAATTAAAATTTTTTAATTCCCACTGCAAACAATGGTAATCCTTTTGCATTGCTATTATACAAATAATTGAAAAGTAAAATCCAATGCAAATTAAAAAACTCCATATATGGCCCCTAGTGCTGTTATTGTTCGTTTAAACTTAATGCCCTCCATGGCTCAATGCATTGTGACTGGAAAATCAATGTGCCTGGGTACAATTCCTGCACTGGAATTCTGTAACTTTTTAACGACAAAAATCGGTAATTAAATTGACAACATTCGGAAATTTTGAATTGAAATTTTATGGATTTTGGCAATTTCACTACTGATTTGTACTATTACAAAATTACAGAATTTCGGTGCTGATGGAATATAATTCATTTTGTAAATCATCTTCACATTTAAATGTAGATGTCGCTCAAGGAAGCACTTTTCAGTATATGCAAAACTTTCTAAGGCCTTTAATAATTTAAAACTAATGCGAATAATATTCATTATATAAAATAAAGAAAAAAAAAATTGTTTGGGAACTCAACCCGGCACCCCATTAACAATCATTTTGCAGTCGGAACTGTAGCGATTGTGCTGAATCAGATCAATGAATGAAGATAGAAGAATGAGGATCAAAATTTGAGTGTTTTTCATTCCAAATTGGTTTTTTTTTTTTTTTTTTTTTTTTATTGGTTTCAAATTAATATTCAATATATAACTACAATAAACAATAGTAATAGTATCAATTTAAAATTATACACTGTCCCTATGAGGGATCTCTAGTACAATGAATGTTAATATTATAAATATGTTTAGAATTTTGGTTCTCATTAGGCTTGTTCAAATGTACAATATAATAACAGCAAAATATGTGATGAAAAGTATACAAAAACATCACGTGATTATATGAGATGTATAAAATAAATAGTCATTAAAGTAAAAGGAAACAATATAGTGTGCACAATTTCAGGATAACCACCAGAATTTCGAGCAGTTTAATGTTAATAAAAAGTGTCTATTTGATACACTTGTGTCGAAACGTTTCGTATACTCATTATACTCTATAAATTGAATAGATTTATCAGTGGCCCGTCTATAAGTATGATAAAAGACCGGTATTCCATGCTCGTTTTGGACATATTTTCGTCTATCTAGCAGTATAAAGGCTTCAGGCGGAACGTATCCCTTGGCAACTGTATTAAGCAAATAATTATCTAAAGCAAAATACGGAGCTTTTATTAAATTGTTATTTTCACAAAGTGTGCATCTCATTATATGGTGTCTAGTCAAATTTATCATAAAGTTATCTATTCTAATCACATTAGCTTTTGTGTATAAAGTTCTATTGGAAAAATATTTTGTGAAATTACTTTGTGTAGTTCTGTATAGTGAAGTACACGCTCGCAAACATTTTCTTTCAAAAACACGTATCTTTTCCATAACTGAAGGAGATATATTGAACCAAATGGGGCATCCATATGTAATAATCGGTCGGATCATACATTGATACATAACTATCTTAACCTGCGGAGATAAATACTTGGAGTGGAATAATGATTTGTATATAAAGTAAGCATTGGTCGCTTTTCTAATAATTTCGTTTATGTGAAAGTTGTAGTATAAGAAATTATCTAGGTAGACTCCTAAATATTTAACTACTTTGCTATTCGGTATAATTATATTGTTTAGTTTTGATTTAATGCCAAATGTTTTCCAATTTTTTCTCACATCATAGTTGCATTTTCCCACAGGTGGTCTAAATAGTATAGATTCGCATTTATTTATGTTTATCCGTAGCATCCAATCAATGGTGTATTTTTCGACTATATCGAATTGATTCTGAAGTCCGTTATTGATTTTATTTATTTTATCATCCGCATGATAAATAACTATGTCGTCTGCGAATGAAATTATATTTTCGGTTTTGTCGAGCAATTCAAGTAAGTAAATGTTGAAAAGAGTTGGAGATATCACGGTACCCTGCTGAAGTCCATTTTCCATTGAATATTTATTTGTGCTTGTTTTATCTTTATGAGAAACTATAAATTGGCGATTGCTTATCATGTTATAGATCAGGATTATTAACCATGTCGGAAATTTGTAATTTTTAAGTTTATAAATTAATCCCTGTATCCAAACCTGTCGAATGCTTTTTCCATATCGATTAGGCACCCCCCTGTACAATAACTTCTATTCCAGTTCCAATTAATATTCGATGTCAATACATGTATCGCATGAACAGTAGAGTGTTTGTGTTTGAACCCGAATTGCTTCTCACTGCTTATATTCGACTTTTCGCAGATTTTTTGAATGACGTAAACCACAAATCAAGATTCAGGCGACGATATTTGTTTTAATTTTGCGTAAAACAACTATTTGGTTTTGGGCCAAACTCACATAATTATAACAGATCGTAGAACCCATAGACTAATACTTTTAGTAGACCTAATAGTTATAATAAAAAAAATAAATGGTTTCCCATTACATCCCATGAAGGGACTGGGGAGAACTTCTCACAATCACTGAGCTGTGCGCTTTCCAGTTTTCACTCACTGATTGCGTGTGAATAGTTCTCTCACCAAATTTATGGCATTTGGCCTAGTGTGATATTTACGTTTGATCTTGAAAAAAATTGCTTTACTAATACCAGATAGAGGCAATGGTTCAAAACAACGAACAAAATAACAACAACGGCATTTCGTTTTTTGAGTTAAAATTATTGTGTTAAATACAACACAAACAATAACAGTCAATAAAAGATAAAAGAGGGTAAAACACATTTAAATTTCACAGTTTTTCACCAAAACGACATAAAAAATTAAAGCAAGAAGTTATAGTAATTCCACCTGGTGTATGTGACTTTTCGTCAAACATCTCTCTGTTACTCCGACCGCATCAAGAAGAGTGTGAAAGGAAACGTAAGATGAGCCATATATTTATTCTCTTTAGTATGAGAATACTCTATGATAGAACATAGCGTAGAATAGTATTGGGATTTTAAATTTGGATTGCGTTTTAATTCGTATTCCCTGTTCTAAAAAAGTTTTGAATTTCTATTTTCTCATACAATGAAAATGCAGGTTCTGAAATCGAATGCCAATTGTAGTGAAATATGGGAAACCTTTTAATTTTTTAATTATTTTGAATTTGTTTGACTGAATTCTGATTTTAAAATATTTTATATGTACAGGTTTGAGGGTTTGATTGGTGTTGCCTCGTTTGATTGGTGTTGCCAATTTCATAAATCTATACTGTGTAAAATAATTGTAAGCCGAAACTGCCAGATATGAAGGAAATTGAAGCCCCTGGTGCAAGAAGGTGTTAACTCACTTTTTTCAAAAACAATAATATAATTCAAAATATCTGATTTAAAAAAAGTTTTACATTTAATTTTGATAATTTCAATACCAGATGTTAACTTTTTTCTTATCTAAAACAGAATAAGATACCATGGAAACATTAAATGTAGAAAAATATTGTTTTTGAGAAAAAGTGAGTTAACACCTTCGTCCACCAGGGGCTTCAATTGTCAGATAATTAATTTGTCCCATGTATGCTCGCTGGTGATGCCCATGCTGCCCAGCAATATATTACATGAATTGAAGATCTGCTGCTTTTTGGTTTCCTTGATGTCTTTCACGTTTTTGTTTTCAGCAGTTTTCAACAAGCAATGCTACATTTCGGTCACAAAAACATATATTATAACCTGTTAATCATTGTGTCTCCAACATGTAGTATTGAATAGCACCACGTTGTGTTTGGCCACAAGTATACTATATTTGTTACAAGCTACCATTGAAGAGGAAGACATTGTGTTTGTCAAATCTACAAGCTACAAACACGTTATACTTGCATCCAAACAAAACAATACAGATTTTTTAGTGTGTAGCATAGAACAGGTTGTTTAAGTGTATACGATTGTGATTATGATTATCTACAATAGAATATATTGTTGGGGGGCTGTCTCTCTTTGATCTCCTACAAAACCCAGCAAACCATGTACATAATTTGCCTCTCATAATACGCCACAAGTGGGCCAGCATTTTTGAACAGGTTGCCTTTCTATACAAGCCCACACTTTTCTAACCAAGTCTCACTTTTACAACGTATTTATTTTAGAACGTATATATTTTAGAATGTACATTATTTAAAATGTTCCAGTTGCTTCATGGACTGTAATGGGAATTGATATATTTATTTTTTTTAAAATCATACATCACATTATTTCGTAAGAAAACTGTATAGTATTAATTCAAAATTTGTGAATAATATGTAAAACACACTCGGGCGTGAAAAATATTTCCATCAAGATAGGCGGGACGGAAAAGAAATATTACAAATCTGGACCAGTCGTGATCGGGGTTGAGTCATTTCTTCTGTGAATAACAAACAATCACTTATTAAATGTCTTACGAAGCGTTTAAATTACCAGATTATATTAATAGCCTATTTCTCTATCTCGAACGAAAAGCTAAGCGAAAGAAAATCAGTCACTTACATTCGTCTCAAATTGGATTTATCCAAGTCGAAAGTTTCGTTCGCCTGACTACGTGTTTGTTCGTAAGTGACAGCACATTCGAAATTGAGAAACCAAAATTTTAATTGAATAGTTTTATGTTTTAATTCGACTTGAAACGACAAGATTGTGAAACCCAAATCAACTTTCTTTCGTCTAGAACACGACCAAAAGATTTCGTTCGAGATAGAGAAACAGGCTGTAAGACTTATCGCGTACTTAATTTTTGACAACTGCTACGTGGCGAAATTGTCAATGCTATGATACCGAATTTTTCTATATTTTTTAATAAGCAACGCAGTTTCTGCTGCGTACAATTTTCAAGTTAATATCGTTATTTAAAAACTCTTTTGAATGACGAGGGAGGTTAAGAGAAGCTCTACTTTTAAAAAAATGCATAATAACTTTCAAGAACAAAAATAATTTTTTTGAAAACATGAGTTGTTCGTAAAATTATTAAAAACTATTTTATTTTATTTCTTCAAACTTACGACAAGTCTATATCTATGTTAATGGAGATATAGGGTTTTTAGAAGTGAATTTTTGCGAAGTACATCCTCATGATTCGTGGCAAACCATATAGCTATTTCAAATCTTCATTAGCGTTTTCCTGTAATGATGCTATTGAAAAACTCATCAAACTAAACGCAGAAAAATAACAAAAATATTTTGTAAATTTGAACAAAGTTCAAATTTCAGTTTACAGAAGGTGAAAAAAACTTGGTCGTCTTTAGAATGATAAAGTGAAACAGTTATTCATTATAAAAAAAGAAAAGAAAATAAGCAAAAATGGCGTTAAGTTTGGCTGGGCTGAAGATCCAATTAAAACATTTTTAATTAATTTGATTTTATAAAAAATGTGTTTTAACCTTTTAATGGTTTTTTAAATGTCTGCTAACGGGAGTGACACCACCGCAAATTTGTCATGTTAAAAATATTCATTTCATTCAATATACGACCGAAATGACATCCGTATGTTTGGTGTTATATGGATGGACCTTTGGCCTTTTGTTCAACCTCAAAATTATTTAGGTAAAAATCACACCCCCATAAATTACTAAATATATTTTAAATTTCTATACAACAGTTTTGAAAGTGTTTACAAAGAGGCGTGGCACTGTACGTTTTGCGCAAAATTCGCATTTTTGTTTATATAAATAACTCTTGCAACAAATGTCATCCTCATATAGAAAATAGTGCAAGACACAAGATTTGTGGTCTGCGGACGTTCACGAAAAATTGGTGTTTTAAACTTTCCTGTCAGAAAGCCCACTTGTAGGACGAAACTGTGCAAGTACATTCGTTGAAAATTTCAGAGCTCTATGTTGGGAGCGTCCATAGGAAGAATAAACGTGTATTTTTATAATGAACTAGCTGACCCGGCAGACTTCGTTTTGCTGACAAAAGTATTCAATGATGTCATGGCCACTAATGATTCACACATTTAATATGGAAAAAACTAAATACCAAAAAAGCGCCACCTATTTACAAAATGTTATACTACAAATCTCAGTTGGGCGAATACAAATCTAATAAGAAAGTCCCATCTCATTCAGTTCAGTACAATCGGTACATTCATTTTTATATATATAGATAACATTAAACTTGGGCAAATTAATTATATGACAATTGAAATTTGTATTTGAATTAGATTTCGTGTAGCAACTCGAACTGGCAATTCAAAGAAAAAGTCAAAATACCATTAGCAATTGCATTTGTTTTCTATTCGAATTTCTGTGATTGCTGCTGACAGTGCTGCTTTACGAGTTTTGCATACCCATCCTTATAAATCTGTACACATCAAATGCTTTTAACCCAGAACAAACAAACAAAAAACCCCGAAAAAAATTAAATCAATATAGTAAAAGATTTTCTACATTTCATTGTCAATTGGCAACAATTGATATCCAATAACACTACCATGTACTTATACGAGTAGTATCTGCATGCCCACACTCTGAAAAATATCGGCTCCAGCAACATATTGCAGAAAACATGTACATGTTCGCAGGCACTGTTTTCATGAATTGCAAATTTGCTGCTTTTTGGTTTCTTTGTTGTTTGTCTCGTATTTGTTTTTAGCAGTTTTCAACAAAAAACACCACATTTGGGTCTCAAAAACATATATTTTATAACATATTAATCATTGTGTTTCAAACATGATTGTCAAAAACAATGTGTTTTGGCAAAAGTATGAGTATGTTTGCGGCAAACACATTATATTTGTATCCAAACAACAACAAAACACAGATTTTTATTACCTAATGCAAATTGAAATATCTCAAAACTGAATAAAAGTCAGTAATCTTATAAAAAGTATAAAATTTTAGAGTTTGGTTTGGTTTATGTATGGGGAAGTTTTTTCTCTTTCAATCGATTTGGGTAATTTTCAATACCAAACTGACTGGTAGAATAAGACATATTTCTGAAAATTTGTGTCAACAGCCGGAATCACAAATTACATATAGCCCAGTCCAATGGTAGAGAGTATACAAATATTGTATTATAATATTCGCTACGGAGTAGCGAAATATCGAGGAAAATAAATATAACTACAGCAAATCTGACCTCAAGCTCGAAGAATATTGATTATTTATTGATAAGGAAAAGGTCGAACAACAGAATAAAAAGATTTTTTTTAAATTTCCCTACCATTTAAAATCAGTGCAATAAACTACATCCTGATCAGTGAGTGCATAGCTCGCTGATTTTTAAAGCTCTCCGAGGTTCATTACACTATGGAATATAATGAGAACACAAGTTCAGTAAGAAGTTATAAATTAGTGATGGGATTTTTTAATTTATATTAGATGTTAATTTGCATTACTTTATCGGCAAACGCAATAGAAACAACATTGTTCGCAATTACGTTTAAAAAATTTCGTATTTCCATTTCCTCAGGTAATGCCAATCCAGGTAATGGAATCGAATGCCAATTGTTATGAAATATGTGAAAGTTTTTAATTATTTTGAATTTATTTGACTGCTGGCAATTCTGTATTTTATATGTAGAGGTTTATGTCTCCGATTGGTGTTGCCTGGTAGTAGTATTTTTTGTAGAGGTAAATCAAGATAAACTACAAAGTATAGTTATCATATAATTAATTTGCCCCATGTAGGTTAGAAATGACACCTTAAGACTCTTGCGCCTAAAAATATACTGGTTTTTAATAATGCTATGCCGCTGTTACTGAGTCTCAGAAGATTTGAAAGAAATGTTTTTTCTTTATACTAGGAAAACAACCACATCAACAATTATTGCTTTCCTAGTTTATAAGAAGAAAAAAAAAACAAAAGTTGTTGCAATAAATAGTTCGAAAATATCAAAAAGTTTTGCGTAGCAGCTTAATGTCCACAACTTTCTAATATCCATGTATCAAATATTAGACGGAACCTCAAAGTCTATCATTCTTTTAGTTTAATTCAGATTATTTTTTTTTCTTCTTGGGTTTATTGCAGCATTCATCTGTTTGAGTTAACGTTATGTCGGTTCTTAAAAATACAAAACTTGTTATATCGGGTGTTTGGAAAATTCCCTTAATCACATTTGTTAACATCACATTTGTTAATCCCTTTTGCGGTGAATTATTACGAGTAGTTTGCAGAGTTGTACCAGCCCGCACAAATACTTAAATCTGATTATCAGTGATATATCACCAGCCCTGAATAAATTGAAAAGAATACAGAGATTTCTGAGAGCGAGCAAAAAAATTTTCACATTCACTTGATTACGAAACGAGAGTTTTGTTAACGCTTTTTAGTACTTTGCTATTATATGTATATTTGGCTGAAATTTATTTAAGAAAAAACACACTTACTTGTTTTATGTTTTTTTTTTGACGAAATGTTTGCCACAAATGAATAATTTGTTGGTTGTTGCACACAATTAAAATGCAACAAAAAAATAGTTGAATACTGAGGATTTAAATCAGATATTCTCTTTTAATTTATGTATGTAAATTTTTGTAGTATTGTTGCTGTTGCGTTTTTTTATTTTTATTTATTTTGTATTTTTTTTTTTGATGTTGCATCTGTTGACAATAATTATTTGTTGTACATATGTATCTTTTTATGAATATATATGTCGCATGTATGTATATATATTTCTTTATGTATTTGTTATAAGCAAAATTCATACACTGTATATCTGCAGTGCATTTGTAGGTAAGTGTGGATAAATGCCACAAAATGCAGGTCAATTAAAATTGCATTATAAAAAGCTTAAACGAGGTTTTTATTTCAATTCGAGCAATTTGGCGAACTTTATTCCACTCGCAGTGCAATATTCATTATATGTTTAATTAAATGCGAACTTGTTTTTCTGTGGGCATTTGATTTTGTTGTTGTTAATATTTCCCCGTAAATTCCATACAATTTCTTTTTATATAAATTAACAAGAACTCTGAAAGAAAATTATATTTATGAACATTTCCAAGTAAATCGTAACTTGTTGCATGTGTTCGGGGGTTTTTTTTTTTTAATTTTTAGCTTTAAATTTTATTTAAATTTAAACCATAAAATATCCTTTGAAATTTTCAACTTATTTGTTAAAAAATAAAATTAAACTTTTTCTTTTAATCACTTTTTGTTATGTTGTTTGTGTTTTGTTAATATTCTCTAATAACTTTTTGTTGTTACATGTGTATATGTATATGTTTTAGATAAAAGCCTTTTTGTGCTTATTTTTCTTTCTATCACTGCCACAGGATTTTTAAGGATCGCCGAGCAACACGTTGTTGACACAAAGACCGCCTAACAAAGACTAATATCACAACACAACACGCGACATGCTACATTCAAAACACGCAATGCTCTTTTGGTACAATCATCAACATCATCATCATCATCAACATCATCACCACCACACAGTCGTCGTCGTAGTCACCGTTCTCATCAACGCACTCAGCACTTCGATTCAGTACTCAAACGTTCCTGGTTAGTAGCTGTATTAGTAATGGTACGTACCATTTGCCTTTAGTCGTGCTACGAACGCCGTTGTGTTGCTGCGGCTGTCACTGGTGTTGCTTTACTAAGTACTAAAATGTTTCATTCGGCTGGCTGGTCCTACTGTTGCTGGCAACGTCGTTCACGGTGTGCTCGTTGTTAATGATGACGATGGTGTGGATAATGATGTTCCAATTGAAATATCATGTAACCCAGTCAAAGTGATGACACACAAAACACAACAACTGCCTGGCATATTTGAGGCATAAACAATCATAATTTACTCTTCTCTTTGAGCAAATGTTTAAACATAACTCTCAGTTCGATAAACTCCCACAAAACGCACACTCTTCCATTTGCACTCACTTAGAAATTATATATTTGTTGAGCTCCTTCGCTCTCTGTGTGTGCTAGTTTCCTTAATTTCGGAGTATATTTGGTTTTCAAATTCCTTGCCATCATTCCTCCAATAAGAAAATAAGTTTCATTTTCCAATGTTTCATTCACGTTCGGAGTTTCCCAGTTATCCTAACACCTTGACTCTCTCGTGACACATGCTCTCGCTTACTCTCGCGCGCGCTCTCTCTCTCTCTTTTTCCTTGTTGTCGTCCCAAAATAATGTTGCACTCTCTGTGTTTCTGACAGCGCATGATTTCTTTCATCTTCATCTCTATTTCACTGGTGTTTTATTTATGTTTACGTTTTCTTTCAATTGTTTTTTATTAAATTTTCTTTTCCCATTTGGCTCCTGTTTTCATTTCCTTAATTTAAATTTTATTAATATTTTCTGTTTTGTTTACATCGTTTGGTGTCGTTGAATGTGTGTGTGTGTGTGCGTGTTTGTTGAGTTGTTTACATTACAACTTCCTTTCTGTTTGCAGAGAGGGCTACAACAATATCACCAACATCATTATCATCATCTCGTAAACACACTGTGAAATGTGCTTGTTCACTTGTTGGCTGTTTGGTGCTTTTGGTGATGATGTTAAAACAGAGTTTGAAAAGATAGCATTTAATTAAGTGTTAAATTATGGAATATACAGTAAATACTTATACATATTAGGGGGAAGGCACGGTGGGAGGTTTATATACATATGTATAAGTAACGGGTTTTTCAATAAGAGCGCTACAAAAGTTTTTTTTAAATAAAACAAAACCGGTTTTAGATACCACTGAAATTCTTTTATCCTGTGAAAGTACGTTCGATGCCATTATGAATGGAACTCGATTTCTTTTGCATGGCCACCACGGGCACGCTTGCAGACGTCCAGACGCTGAACCCAATTTTCGACGGTTTTCAAGCAGAAATCGGCCGATACTGCTGTAATTTCACGTTCGATATTCTTACAAAGTTCATCAATCGTCGCTGGCTTGTTGGCATAGACCATAGACTTGACGTAGCCCTACAGGAAATAATCTAACGGCGTCAAATCGCACGACATAAGAAGTTTTTTCAAGGCTAAATACTCGAAAGTCTCGCCGTCACTAAGCGAGGTGACCACCGACGACTACCATTGCACCGCCTACGGCTACAGTTATCATTTAGAGCTTTCGAATAGGGATGTGTAAATGTTGACAGTTCTAGGCAGTTATTTTTTATTTTCTTGTGTTAATTTTCTTGATTTTTGATTTACAGAAAGTAAAGACAAATCACCTTTGCAAGTTACAGCACACAGTAACACGTGCAAATAAATGATCAGACTTTATTATCAATATGGGTTCTCCCATGCAGTAGCGATGCACGTGTTGCGTCCATTTTGTGACAACAATCATTTTTGGATGAACGGATATGCCGGCAAGCTAAATTGGTAGACTGGGACCATAGCAATCCACACGAGGTCCATCATGTGGCAATGCATCTGCAGAAACTTAATGTCTGGGGTGAATTGTGATCCCGCGATATCATCGGTATGTACTTTTCGAAGCGATGATGGCATTTGATCTCACCGTCAACGGAGACCGCTACGGATCCATGGTAGTCAATATCTTTTGACCAAGATTGGAAGATATGAATATGAATGACATATGGTTCCAACAAGACGGTGCCACGCACATCACGTCTGATGCCACAATGGATATTCTGCACGGGCGGATTGAAGGCATGTTCACCTCACGAAAATTATAACATCTCTCCGTCGCTATTTGAAATCCCTTGACAAAATAACAATTATATAATTTGCCTTAGTTAACGCACGAGAATTTTATATCACAACCTTAGAGGGTCAGGAACATTTTTCTGGAATGAAAAAAGGTTGGATTTTGTTGGAAGTATAGACAATTTATGACTGGCATGACTAGTTGTTAGCTTGTACATTAACTAAAATTATCAAAATCGGTCATACAACTCAAAAATATTTGATGTGTTCAATTTGTATATGATTAATCTGCAATTGTTTTTCCTATATAATTTTAGTTTTTAGTGTTCCAGTTGTCCTATGTATGAGCTAACAGGGGTTTCTCCAATAATTGATAAATGTATTTGTTTTTTAAGATAATTTCTAGCATTTGTTGGCTTTGGGCATTCTGAGTTTCCAATTTCCCATGGCGCGTTCGAAAATTTCGAGGGGTATTTGGCGAATGGTGCCAGAAATGTTGGCTTCCAATTTCTTAATCGGATCCGGCTTATCCGTGCAGACTTTAGAGTTTACGAAGCTCCAAAGGAAAAAGTCTAGAAGGTTAATATCACATGATGTAGGCGACCAATTCTAGAGCCTGCATGTGAAATTAACATCTTATCGTTGTCGTAGTAATACCATGTTTTCACGGGCTGTGCGACAAGTAGCGTCGTCTTGTTGGACCCAAATGCCATCTAGATAGCGTTTTCAAAACCGAAACCAGTTAACCGAATTCTAGCCGGTTAACAGTATGTCGACTTTTGAAATACTGCTATTTTCGAAGAACTTATTTCAAGCTGATTAACCGGTTTCGTCGGTTTTTAAAGAACTTTTAACTATATATCTGATATTACAACACAGAATTACAAATCCAAATCCTATTCAATCGCTTTCTATGGCTACTGAACCCGTCAGACAGACACAAAAGACTCGGCGAATGAATTACTTCGGCGTCTGTTTCTCGAAATAAGTTGTCCATCGGAAATATAAGACAAGTATGCCAATTCCCATTTAGATGTATGCTCCGCCACCACTAACAACCCAAGAGGTATGAATTTCTCATACATTAACAAAATCGGTCGTAACATTCAAATTCAAATAAACGTAACTGACACTAGCCCGGTCATCAAAAAGCTATACCGCGGGAAAATACAACTCTGTGATCTATTTTAAAACTCACCTCAAAGCACTGCAACAACGCGTGTAAGAATGAGGGAAAGAGGAACATGATGTGTTGGAATTATAAATCTTTCAGTGTGTGTTGATACTTAGGAATCTTCGATCGATACTAATTCGCATATGTAAATTGCATAATTCAGTTTTTAATTTACGATTGATGATCTACCCATGGTATCAAATTCAGGCACAGTAGTTAGGCATCTGATGCCGAACTTGCCACGGACTTCGAAACTAGTCATGCCAGTGAGAGTGCTTAATTGAAATGTTTATTATTTCCAACAAAAACTAACCATTTTTGAAATAGAACAATATTCCTGACCTTGCCAATTCGGATAAGTCAAATAAGAGAAGAGATAGGTTGAATAAAAAATGTACTGTCATCTGTACAGTTAGCCCTATGATTACCCTTATATATATTTTTTTTTTGGAATTTAGAATTTTCGTCGACAAATTATACTTGGAATTTTTTTCTGACTTTACCAGCAATCTAAGTGTGTACATTTAACATTGATACTTTGACGTTTGACCATGAGTCAAAGGGATAATGTTCATACATCGATAGATATTTATAGGTTAAAGACTACTAAACAATAATGTATTTCAGTCCTCTTTATCTCCTGTAATTTTTGAGCAAAAAGGTGTGAAATTAGGGATATTTTCTACAAAATTATGCTGGCAAGTCTTGAAATTAAGCTACAGGATGGTCAGTAGCAGAATTGTGTGATATCAGTTCAATCTAAGGCGGACCTACTCAAAAACTATAATGTAATTTTAATGAATATATATTTATACATATACCAAGAGCTCTAACGCTGAACTAGATATCGGTGCATAAACATCTTAGTTTTGACTTTTAATATCCTAATGACCATTGGGACCACAATTTATCGGGTAATTTAAGCACAAACAAATTAATTAATTTTTCGCCTGATATTAAAATCTTTAGAATGCAATGGTCTATTGAGGGTATTTGATTTTATACCGAGACATGTTTCCAAACGTGACTATTCCGGCTTGTGATGAAAATCGATCGAGTCGAAATCGAATATGATTTGACTATTATTGACGTAATTCGCAACATTGGAGAACAAGTAGTTTATACTTTTTATAAGTATACAATATCTAATGGTAGCAAAACAGGAAGAAATTAATTGATCTCCATTATTTGCACAAAAACCAGCATTAGTATATCAAAGCACCTAGTAGAATTTTGAACATAACTGCCAAAAAAAATTCATAAAAGGAACGAAAACTCAGGTTACATTAAAAATATATAGAGATGTCTTTCAAAGCGGAGCCCTTAAATTGTGTTTTATGCTTGACATATGACTTTGAGCCAGAATATTCTTAGTATGGATACTAACAATTTTATAAAATTTTTATACTTTTTTATAAAAAAATCTTATATTATTTTTATAAAACGTATAGTGTTCCATGTCGTCATGAGAACCGAAACCGGTTATTAACCAGTTAGTAATCGTCAGTTTAACCGAAAACCGGTTTCGCTATAATAGGAATATTCGAAGAAATTTTTGAAATTCTAGTCCGTGCAGCATTTAAGCGAAACACAGACATGTCATTCATGAACATGAGCTTGGTCGATAACTTCCTATTTGGCTGATCAATTCGAAAAAATATTACCCAAAAATTTTGTGAACATGGTTGCGATGCGAACAATTTCGATTACGTTCTTGTTTGGTATCATGAAGGGCGGTAAACCGACAATAATCATCAACGGGAACTGATGTTCAGGCTCATGATTGGCAGGTGTGTGGTTCGCTTTAGACAAATGTTGTGCCTTTTCCTACTTTTTCCGAAGCACGCCATTCATTAACTTTAACTTAAGTGTTAGAAATTATTGGATAATGTGTGCTTAACTACACGCTGAAAAATGTGTAGTTTTTTGTTGTTTGGATGCAAATATAATATACTTGTGCCCAAACGCATTGTGTTTGCTATTTAATATCACATGTTTGAGACATAATGATTAATATGTTATAACATGTGTTTTTGCGACCCAAATATATTTGTGTTTGTGATATCAATACAGCCGTGTTTGTTGCATTGTCTATGCGCTCTCGAGAGCAAGAGAATAAAAGAGCGTCGTTGATTAGGTTTACCTTGTAAGTGTGTATCTGTATTTCTGCACTATTCTCTCAGGGAGTGATTCATAAATATGTGCGTGCAAATTGCAGATGAAATCATTGTTTCTTATTTTGGCTGATGTATTGCGTTTTAATTTCATGTATTCAGTCGTCAATGGCTCATCGGGCAGAGGATATAAAAAGCGCTTGATCAGTGAAAAAGTGATCAAAAAAACGCTTTGATGGTTAAATGGTTTGTGTTGTTGCTTTGGTTTTTGTGTATGTGTTTCGCATATATGTATGTGTGCTACCAAAGTGAGATACGATTTTGAGGAAAGAAACAACGTGAAATCCTGTTTCTGCCCGAGCATCTACTGAAAAAATCGGAACGGCGGACGAATTTGTCAAATATAATAAGAAAACACAAGTAATTAATACACGTCTGTCTTGCATGAACTAGAGTTGTATACAAGTATATTGTTTATGTACAAACGCATACTGCCATGCGCATACTGCATACCAGGCCCTAGTTGAAACCTTCTGAAAGCAAAAACGTGAGAGACAACGGTGAAAGGAGAAGAAAAAGAGCAGAAGATTTTCATTTTATAAAAATAGTGCAAGTATGTACATATATGTAAAAAGGGTCATTTTAAATATTTAAATTTTTTGTATTAACTATTTATTTTAATCATAATAAATAAAGAAAGAGAAAATAATTCGTTTCTAAATATTATTTTGTTTGGGAGAAAATATATTCATAATTCAAATAATAAATAATATTCATCCCTCGCCGACCACAGCAATTGGCTTTGTGTTATTCGACCACCTGGAAGATTTTTCGTAAAGGCCTGAGTCTACAGCCATAAAAAATATAGCTGGGAGCTGAAGTCGGGTTACTTCAACAACAAACAACAGCTGGAAGAAGATCACGTTTTAATCGAAAATTGTCTTCAGCAATGAGTACATCAATAAATAGAATTAAGAAATTTAGGCCGAAGAGCAGCCTGAGGCTGTTATAGCGTTGCTAATGCGCCTTCAAAAAATGGACTGTTTGGTGATGCAGTTTATCGGTCTATCGTATCATTGGCCCGTGCTTTTTCGAAGCAGATGGTGGCTGCAATGTTACGGCCAATGCAGCAAGGTACTGTTCATTGATCACGGACGTACTTTCTGCCAAAAATTAATGAATTGGACTTGGTTGGAATATGGTTTCAAGTGAACGGTGCAACATACACACTACACGCGATACCATGAACCAATTCAGAGGCAAGTTTGTTGAGCAATTAGTAATCTATAAAATAATAATCCATAAAAAGCTACGTGCAACATTTGCATGAAATAATCCATAAAAAGTCTGGCCGTTGGGGGTGCAATGGCTACACGTTGAAAAAATACGGCCTCTGTAATATATTCTCCTAAACATATTCTGCAGGAACCATGTATATGTTTGGAACACACTTCAAACATTTATACGTTTGCAAGTCCCAAACTTAGGTGTATTTAAATGAAAACAATAGCATGTTTACTGACAAATATGTATGGTTTACGTGGAAACATATACGTGATTCATCCCAAACATCCCTGTACTTACGTGGAAGCATTCGTGTGTTTCCCCAAGACCTCCATATAATAATATTTACAAACATAATAATATTTAAAAACTAATTATTCTTTCTTTATTTATTATAATTAATTTTATCAATATACATATATCCGCATTTACTTATATAAATAATTAACACAAACAGTTATAAAATTTAAATGATTTTGGCTTTACTTGCATTGAATGCATTATTTGTTTTGAATCTGCTGCTCTGTTGTTTCTACTTTCTCTGTTGTGTCTCACGTTTTTATCTTCAGAAGGTTTCAACTATGCGTTGACACACGAACACTATACTTATACAAAAATCTAGTTCATGCAAGACAATCGTGTATTAATTACATATGTTTTTTATTATATATCACAAATGGTCCGCCAAACCGATTTTTTTAGTTGAGGCTCGGGCAGCAAAAGGTCTCTAGTTTCTTTCCTCAAAATCCTTTCTCACTTTGGTAGCACACATAAATATATGCGAAACACATACACAAAATCCAAAGCAACATCACAAACCATTTAACCGTCCGAGCGATTGTTTATTCTTCTTTCATTGATCAAGCGCTTTTGATATCATCTGTCCGATGAACCATTGACGACTGAATACATAAAACTAAACTACAGAACATCAGGAAACACTTCATTTGCAGTTTACGCGAACATTCAGGAATATTTATGACTCTCTCGTTGTCCCTGTTTTATTCTCTTGCTCTCGAGAGAGCAGAAACAGTGCAACAAACACGATTGTGTTTGTACCACAAACGCAGATATACTTGGGTCGCAAACACATATGTTATAACATATCAATCATTGTGTCTCAGACATGTGATATTGAATAGCAAACACAATCCGTTTGGGCACAAGTATATTATATTTGCGACAAACCCCAAACACATGTTATATTTGCATCCAAACAACAAAACACGACAGATTTTTCAGCGTGTAGTGAGCTCGACTCTTGTGCATTAGAGCGTGGATTCGATCTTACGTTTTTAAAACACGTTACAAGACACGACAGATTTTTCAGCGTGAAGTGAGCTCGACTCTTGTGCATGAGAACGTGGATTTGATCTTACGTTTTTTTCGACTTTCGACAACGGTCACATCATTTAGTGATGGCGGCACTATCAATTATTTACACGCTGAAAAATTACGGCGCCAGCAACATATTGCAGGAACCATGTTCATGTTTGCAAGTATTGTTTTCGTAAATTGAAGAACTGATGCTTTTTGTTTCTTTATTGTCTATTACGTTTTTGTTTTCAGCAGTTTTCAATAAACAAATTCACATTTGGGTCATAACTACATATATTATAACGTATTGATAATTGTGTCCCAAACATGTTATATTGAATAGCAGACACAAGGTGTTTGAACACAAGTATACTACATTTATGACAAGCTACAAACACATTATATATTTTTATATCCAAACAACAACAGAAATACAAATATTTGAGCGTGTAGCAATAAAGAAGCTCCTCGAAATACAGTTCGGAACCAGTGCAAAACTGTAGGTCCCAATCAGTGAGTAAGAAATTTGAAAGCACACAGCTCACAGGTTGTGAGAGGCTTTCCCCAATCCTTTCATGGGATGTAATGGGAAATGGTGTTTAAATCCATAAAAAGTAACTGGCAGGGATTGGTTTATCGATCTAAGTAAATTTTTCATGCACTTGTACAAATTGTATGTGTTTTTTTTCAATTTTCAAAACGAAACAGCACAAGAAGCACCCATCTGTTTTTTTTTTTTGGTTTTTAAGTGATGATTTATCCGACCTTTCGTATTGTATTAAAAAATTAAAATTTTCGAGCGTTTGGTCGTATCGCTACCCTTTGGATAGCATCGTCAGGAAGGTAAACACAATTATTAATTAGAAACGAAAACAATTGATGGATAAAATTTTATTTTTTTCCATGTCATTTGAAAAAACACCAATAAGAAAAAATTAAAAAATTAAACAATTAAGAAATTTCCTTGTCATATGCAAAATGTTCTAAGTTACAACCAGAAAAATCTTTGTGTAGAAATAGTCTCTCTAATTTACAGCCAGAAAATTTATTTGGTTGATAAAAATATGTATGTACATAATGGTAAATTCAACAAGTTACATCCGGATATATTAAAAATGTTACCTAGTGACAAATTCTTTGATACATCAAACAATTTTCGGTGAAATGTTATACATTTTACTAATTAAATGTCTATAATTCTGTGCTACATTATCCGTATCTGCTTTAAAGTTTATTCTCTTCGCTATTGGAGTCCTTATTATCAGTAATATTTCTAACATAAAACGACGTTTATAATTATTTTTCCTATTCAAAACTGAGGTATCTTGAAAGTTTGGAAAATGATTTAAGTTTGCACAGTGTGATGATAATGTTGTTTTTTGTGTTGAGATGTATATATATTTTTGATCTGATTTGGGTCCTGCAATTTTATTTTAGTTTGGCACAAACAGACTATCAAATAAGAGGATCCCCTAGTAAGCATTTAAAAAAGTTTATACGGCAACTCTATTATTGCGTCTGTTTCAGCTGTAAATATTGCTGGTTCTCTCCTTTTGATGCCGTGTGCAGCAATTATTTAATTTCTCTGTACTTTTCATTTGCGATTCGATTTTATTTAGTTTATTTTCGTCGATAGTTTTTAAAATTTTCTCATTTTGTCTGTACGTTTCGCCCTAGAGTGCAGCATTGAATGTTTCCATGTGTATTTCGCCGACAAACACTCGACCAATCTCAGAGTAATACTAAACGTCCTCTCGTCAAAAGGCGATAAATGCTATGACGACAAATCGTCGTAGACATCCTAGATTCCTGGTCGTTTCGGCCCTCGTGTCACCTAGAACATAAACCCATATTGCCAGAGTACATTTTATTTCCTATATCACCACACACATTCGCAAACACTCACACACACACACATCCACATGTACTTTTATTGTGTATTTTTGCATTTGTTTGTTGTGTACACATAAGCATCTCTACAATTCTCAACTAGGATATGTAAAAATGTATCACGCGTATCGCAATTATATGAATGTGTATTGGTGAGTTTTGCAACAGGTCCCAATTTACTAACACATTTTGCCGCAGTTTTGTACGTGTGGGTATTAATGAGTTCGTGTATGTATATTTTCATCTACGAGTGTGTTGGATTTTTCAATTTTGCCGTTTCCCACTTATACACTTGTGACATTTGTTATGTTTTTTCGTATTTAAACATATTTTTTTTCCTTTCGAGTATGTTTGCATAATGCTTTGAGTTTTTTCCTTTATTTTTTGCACTTTGTTTTTAGTTGCGGCCTTTCCCTTATCGCTGTGCATTCCTTTCGACACTGATTTTTTGTTTTTAAGAGAAACATTAAACAAATCTGGTTTCACTTACATACCAATCAGAAGAGGAGATTCTTCTCTACATAAAAGTGTCTGCAAAAATATGAGTTTTTGTTCACTTCTGATTATTTGAATAAAGAAGTATGACTGGTTTTCAGACAGCAAATATTTTGGTCAGAAAATGTTAATGTTCGAGTAAGAATATCTCATAGACTGAAGTCAAACAAGGTAAATTATTTCAAAATTATACATCACTTATCATTCAAACTAATACTTACTAGTTAATGAATGAGAACTTCATTCTACAACTTCACCAGAGAAGGAACACTTGTCTAAGTAAAAAAGGTATGGTTCTGACGAAATAATCAACCATTCAGGAAAGCACACCCACTGACATGACCAGTTTCGAAATACGTGACAACTTCATCAACAGATGCCTAACTACTGTGCCTGAATTTATACCATCGGTAGATCATCAAGTGTATGTTGATAACTCTAATTTTGTGAGCCAAAGATTGGGAGCCTTCTGTGCTCAATCATGTGCCTATGACTTTTTCCTCCACTTGGTGGTTACCGGGCAACGGTGGAATTTTTTTTTTCTAGCGGCTGAAGCAAGGCTACTTGGGTATCCCCGATCAAAGAACGAAGAACCAAATTGATCACGCGGAAATTGATGGAAGGCACTCATCACGTGTAATGGACGACGTACAAGTGATCAGAGGAGCTAACATCGATTCTGATCACCACCTGGTAAAGGTTCGCACAAGATAAAGTAGACCGAAAATCGTACGAAATCGGACGCAGAGAAAGCTAGACATCAGAAACCTGCAATAACCAGATGTAGCCACAGCCTACTCAAAGCAGCTTTCGCAACCTTTGGCATAGAACTCACCCCTCCTGAGTACGAGCCTGAAGCGCAGTGGAAACTCATTGCCGACACTATAAAAACTGCCGCAACAGCCATACTTGGTTGTGAAAAACCCCTTCGCAATAATCCAGGGTACGATGAAGAGTGTCGCATAGCAAATGATGAAAATGACGCTGCTTATATGGCAATGCTTCAGTGAATTGTAACGCGAGCTGAGACTGAGCGGTATAGCGAAAAATTAAAGGAGGTAAACTGTCTCGATAGACGTAAGAAATGGCAGTGGAGAAAGCGCGAGGGTGAGAAACTTGAGACAAAGCGAAGGACGAATGAAGCCCGAAAATTCTACCAAAAAGTCAAAAACGGGACTAATGGACATGGTTCAAGACCCTACTTCTGTAAAGACATGGACGGAAATCTCATCACGCTACTGTTACTAGACATATCCAATGACGATGAGCCAATCGATCACAATTTGCTCGACCAAGTCGATTGCTCCCCTCCTGACCAAGGCGTAGTCAGAACAGCTATTGCCCGGCTTAAGAACAACAGACCCACAGGAGCCGATGGGTTACCGGCTGATAAGGTGCATGCATCAATTCATTAGCAAAATTTGGTTATTCAAGTGCCTGCCCGGCGATTGAAGTCTCAGTGTACTATGTCCTATATTTAAAATAGGTGACCGGAGTCTTTGTGCCAGCTACCGTGGAATATGGCTTTCATCCATAGCATATAAAGCTCTATCAAGTATAATGTGCGAAAGACTAAAAGCAATAATTTTCACGCAATGTCAAAGCCTGGAGAAGACCCCCGAAGAACAAATCGACACCAATCAGCTATTTGTCGATTATGCGGCGGCCTTCGATAGCACGTTGCTGGAGAAACTCTACAAAGAAATATCTGAGCTTGGTATTCCTGCAAAACTCATACTCCTTTTATACTCATACGCGTTACCTTTACGAACACCAAATCCTCAGGATCTTACCGAACCTTTCGGAACTAAGCACAGACTATCGTGCGATCTCTTTAACATCATAATGGAGACCATTATGAGAAAAGCTGCAGTCAACATGAATAAACCCATCAGCAGCAAAAGCAATAGGCTGCTTGGGTAAGCGGATGGCGGATGATATAGATATCACTGGGCGCACAATGAGAAAAGATACTGTGGCATTTTCGAGAATTGAGAAGGAGCCATGAAAATGAGGGCAAGACAAAAAAAATTGTTCCAACGAGCAGTGCCTCCGCGAGATTAAATTAATGGAGGTTAATATCCGTTATAATTTCGAGATAGTGGCCGAATTTATATGCCTCGGTTCAGCCGTAAACAAAAACAATATCGCCAACCTTGAGATCAAGTGGAGAATGGTGCTTGCGTATTTAGGTAGATGTTATTTTGGGCAAAGCAACCAGTGTAGAGACAAAGACCTCTCTCGAGTAACAAAAGTCCAACTATACCATACTCTCATATAAACTGTCGTGCTTTATATGGCAGAATCCTGGGTCTTATCGCATGTGGACGAAACATCTCTAGGAGTCTTCGAGAGAAAAATACTCCGAAAAATGGTTGGCCCTATAGGTGCACAACAATTGATGAAAACAAACCAGCAGGATATGGTTTCGAAACCGAACTCGAAGGAAAACGAACAATAGGAAGACCAAGACTCCACTGGAGGGATCAGGTTAACGAATTCCTGCATACAGTTTTTATTACCAACTGGAGAGATAAGGAAAAAGATCGAACTGGTTGGGGCAATATGTTAAGGCCAAATATTTCACCAGGGAAAATCCAAATATTTCCCCAGGGAAAAGCAAAAGCAAACAAGAACTATGTATTTAAATAGGGTAAAGTTTTTTGGCACATTCGGATATGGTAGGTTCTACATGGTTTTAAATAATCGTTTTCATTAATAACAAAATAACAAAAGGTCAGTCAGGTCATTTATATATACCGAAATACAGAATCATGTTATTCAAAATAATGTACATCTACGCAATTACATACTTTGCTTTGCAAATTCTGATTTAGTACAAAATGTTGGCATGCATTTCCTCGACTGGATCCGTCCGCTTATGAAGCCATCCCTTGCTATTTCTCCACAGACCGATTCAGAAGCTTGCGTCATTAGCTTTTTGCAACGCTCGAAGGTTTGAGTATGACTTGGGAACTTAAGAATTTCTTCATCTGCATCAAATCCAGTCTCTACTATTTCCTTTAATTATGCTGCTGACCAATTTACAGTTAGTGGCGGTTCAGTCACTTGCGAAGTTTGCCAATTTACCAGATCGAATTACTCAGGAGCTTGAAAATTAATTTTAGGAATACCAAATTTTCGAATGTCAGGTGTCGCTTCGGATCTCGATTTCAAAACTCTTGAGTACGCTATCTGACGGATTGATCGCCTGTTGTCGGCTAACATGTTCCGCAAAATATTTTCTGTGTGAGCAAAATATCCATTTCTTTGTATCACTGGATGTATGATTGATTTTAAATCATCATTCAGGTAGCGAGTTAGTTTCGTACATAGCCAAAGGTGTTGTGCTCCGTTGGTACATGACAAATTACATTTAATGGTGAACCAGATTGGTCCGTATATTTCCATTAGGAACATCACTAGTATTTTAAAATTTGCAGTCGGTTCCTCTAAAGTGATGTAAACACGTAGGATTCTGTTTGCAGCTGTGAGCCACCTTGAATGGTTTAGTGGACCTGGAGACCTATTTGCCAAATCCGATGAACAGTGACGTGTAGAAACTGCTGTCATTATGTCCAGAAGATACTGTTAAGAAGTGGTCAAATCACCCGTGATATTTATCCGCCGTATCATCATCCAAATGCAATATTAAATGTCGTAGTGGAAGCTAGTTGACATGTATCTGGCATATAAACCATTGAAGTGGTGTTTTTAATTCTACTTCCGAAACACGTACGATTCCCCCCATTGTTAGAGTGTCGCATCCTACAACTGATATATGACATAAATCCACTGACTTAGTATTTAAAAAATTTATAAGGCTTTTTTAACATTTACCGCAAATCCTGAATCACATGTAGTGTGACCAAAATATGTTCCGTTGGGTTCTGAAACCAGGACGTAATGTTCTTCGGTCAAAACTGTGCGATAATATTTCTGTCCTTTTTTTGTCATCCTAAGTGTTTTAACATTTCTTTCATCAAAATACAGTCCAATAATAGTAGTTACTTGTTCATCCATCCGTTGTAGTCGCTTTTTTTCTGTTGCACGACGAATTTTTGACCGCTCCACTACTAAAGTTTTGTCTTCAGAAGTTATTATGCCAATATCTTATGCCAATAGATACTCCTGTTCGGTCACATGCGAGAACGAGATGCGGCAATTCAATACGCATTTGTTTCGAAACTGGCTGCGTACATTCCGAAGACATCTGATATCAAAGGACATCTGATATCGAAACTGGCTGCGTACATTCCAAGGACATCTGACAGGAGACTGGTTTCGATGAGTCTAACTCTATTATATCAGCCGCTATGGGACTGTGAGTTCGAGAACACGTCGGATGCGGTTGACTAGTACTTAAGCGAGCCTGCAATGAAGAAGTAGTTCTCAAATTTATATTTTCTTTATTTAATTGTTTTTTTTTTGTAGTGACTAGATCAATCGAACCAATAATAATTTTTCTGTCTGTTCTTTGATCTATTAGAAAATCCCACTCTTTTTTCGAAACTTTGCGAATTTTCTCACAAGTACACATTGTTATGTTTTCGCATTTGCAGCTACATATATCAAAAAGCTTTGCGGAAGATTGCTTAAAGCTTTCAATTTTTAATTTAAAAGGTTTATGATTTTGAAGCTTTTTATAACTTCATTAGATTTCGGCATCTACCGTAGTATGAACGGATATTATCCCATATTCTTCTGTAGGGCACTATCGGGATTGTTGATATTTTCCAAATTTACTGCATGACCGTCGCCGCTCTTTTCGATATTTGAATTACAGAAAGGTCAGTGAATTTGGTCGCGAGTTTTAGTTCTTTTCTGACCTATAGGTAATATCTTATAACATCAGTATATGTTGGAAACTGATTCGATTTCAGCTCTTGTGGACTTCCAAATAAATGACAGTTGTCAGCGCTTCGACTTTGAATTTTATTGTAAAAAATATTATACACGATTTCTTATTAACACATTGTTTTAAAGAAAGTTAAAATAAAATAAATAAATACATTCCCATTTCCCATTCCATTTTTGTCACATATACTTACGTGTTTTACAGCTTGCATCTTATCAAGTCAATTAATCACCAACAACTGACGGTTTGTGTGCAATAAACACATACGCAATAATCTAACAGCAAATTCTAAAACGAACGGTATAATAACCGACGAACATATGGAAGCCTACCAAAGTTCCCAGATGAGTAAACATATTTACTTGTACATTAAGCTTGTTTTTTTATTACCCGCTAAACTAGTTGTTCGACAACTTTGTATGGAGTGCCGCTTAAAATCGCTTAGTTCTCCATACAAAGTCGTCGACAAATTAGTTTAGCAGGGAATAAAAAAACAAGCTTATTGTTTTGTTTCTAAGAAAAATTTTTGTGTTAGACAACAGTGCGTAAAATTGCCAATGTGAAATGTAGTTCTAATATTATATTGATATATTCTGTCCTAGTATACAAATCTAGCAACTGTGAGAACTCGGATATCTTGTTTGATCAGAAAAACAAGTAACTGGAAATTTTCGTTGAGATCGGATCATATTTGAGACTCAAATTTCAACTAAACCAATACACAGACAGACGGACACATAGAATGAAACTTTATGCCACTGTCGGGACATCTAGATATATGTGTCTTATTGATCACTAAATTCAACTTTTGCGAACCCGTAATTTTTGGTCAGACCGTAGTCGATATTTCGCTCACCTTAGGGGGTATATATCATTTAATACGGAAAAATTTAACACATAGAAGGAGCTATATTATGCTCTTATTCTGTTTGGACGAAATTCGTGTTGCGACTTTTGAAGTCAACTGACCCATGTCCGTCTCTCTGGCTGGTTAACACGATAACTACCGTAAATATTAACAGAACACATCGACATTTTTTCAGTCGATGGTGCATTGATAGTGTGCGCGCCTCGTGTACATGAGATCCTGGATTCGATCCCTAATCTGGCCACCTTAAATTTCTTTTTGCGGCGGTCACCTCGCGAAGTGATGGTGACACTATCGAGTATTTAGCCATGATGAAAAGCTTCTCAAAATACCGTTCGTAAGCTCTCACCAATTTTTTTTTTTAATTTATTATTTATCCAAACTTAGTTTGGGATTGCAAATGGATGCTTTGACCACGTCGCTTCTGGTACCTCCCATACACATCGACACATTTAGTAAAAAATCATGTTTCTTCTACGACTTTTTTCTGGCAGACATGATGAGCGTCAACTCAAGCGTTGGCGTAATAATCTTTAAATTTCTACGTAACTAAAACAAAACGGGCGAGGATGCCACACACATCCTGTTATCTCCCATACAAAAGATTGGCGGTCGTGCGTGTTGTCAATGCGATAAGTCACGTAAAACATTTCCTATCTTAATCAAATTATGCACTAGGCTTCATGTCATGAAACACCAGACACCAATTAAGACAGGAGTGATTTTTCCACGCCAATTTTGGTACCTCGCATACTACATATGTTTGGCCGTTTAGTTGTTCGAGAAGATAACTCCCGCAAACCCGGACCAATTTTGACGAAATTTGGTGCTAGACAAAATTTTGCCAAACACCACTCTCCTGTAAAAAGTGAGTGGTTTTGCCACACCCATTTTGGTCTCCGCCACATAAAAGTTGGGCAGATAACCGATTGATCGGCACGATAACTCTCATAAACTGCAACCGATTTTAATGAAATTAGGTACTAGGAAATGTTCTGTTAAAAACTACTGTGTAATTACAAATTAACTACTGTGCCATGCCCATTTTCGTACCTCCAATTCAAAAGTTGGCCAGCTTTCCGGGTGGTCGAATCGATATCTCCCGTAAACCACAACCGATCTTAACAAAATTTGTACTGATAAATATTTTGTCAAAATCTACTATATAATAACAACTGAACAATTTCGCCATGCCCAATTTTGTACCCCTAATATAAATATTGGGCGCAAAATTGGCTGGTAGTCATGATAAATCCACAAAATCATTTGGATCCTAATTAAGTTTGGTATTGAATACGATAATATTTAGCGCCATGCCACTCTGGTATTGGTTTAGAGGAAACATCTATATGCTACCACGTAAGATTGTGGATGTTTGGGATGAAGAACGCATATGTATCTACGTAAAAACATACGGGTTTCCCAGTAAATATACTACTGTTTGCATTTAAACACAAGTGTGTTTGGGGCTTGCAAACATATGAATGTTTGAAGTGTGATCCAAGTATATACATGGTTCCTGTAGAATATATTTGGGAGAATATGTTACAGAGACCTTTTTTTTTCAGTGTGTGAAAAATTCTCAAAAACCCAACAGATACAAACTAAATTGTGACTTCGATAATATTTTGCGCGTTGTCACTCTCTTGTTAAATACGAGTGAATTTGCCCCGCCCATTTGAATAACTGAAATACAAGCTATTTCTCAATGGAACGCGGACCCACTGGTCATTCACTCGACTAAAATATTATATTTAGTATTAGCTTTAGAAAAGTTCAAAGATTATCATTAGTGAATAGTTTTCAATATTCTTTCGGTTAGAATGAGCTATTAACACTTTAAAGATTAAAGATTTGAATATGCACCAATTAAATCCAACCTACATACAATGAAATCAGTGTAATTTTACCAAAATTTCTGTTAAAGCCAAAAATCTCAAATCTTCATTTATTCTCTTTGATGAAAGTCCTTTTAAAAACTCTCAACCATACAACCAATCTCTTTAAAGCTAAAACTGAAATAACACTGAACAACATGAACACTAACAAAAACATGACTTTTATCTGGCCATTAAGTTGGGTTTTAATTTTTTTGCTTTCCTTTTGAATCTTTCTTTGCCGTTCATTGTTGCAATCCAATAAATTCATTATCCCTTTAGTAGGGGAGATGCCATTAAGTACAAATTCTAATTAGATTTCTTGCTGCTTTCTGTATGGTGAGCAGTCTCTTGTGTCAATGTGTATGTGGTGTTGGATGGATATTAGAAAGTCAAAATAAAAATGTCTGTATTTTATTGGACTGAAGCGAAAAATATTTGTATGTATTGCCCTCTATAGTTTTAAATTTATTTTGGAACTAATTTAATAGGTATAACTTCAAAATTATTTAGTTACCCTATAAGCTGGAGAAATTGAGACAGTGAAAATGAGACTAATGGTGATTTCGTTTCTAAAAAAATAATGTTGCCCTTGTATGAGGTGATATTTAAAAAATGTTGCAATCAGCCCTTCAAAGATATGCCTATTTGGGGTGAGAAAAGTATATAAAAATTTAGCTTTTTTTCACAACAGTATTCTTCTTTTTGCGTTTTTAGCGCAATTTATTTCGACCAGTGTATGTGAAGACCTAAGCGATATTAAGCAATTTTAAGCGACTCTTCGAACAAACTGGGCGATATGGTAACAACACAATTGGAATTTTTTGTTATTCCCACTAAACTAATGCTTCGACCACATCTTTTGAAATGTTAAGTGAGTCTAACTGAAACCGCTTATCGAGGACAAAGAACACATACCAAACGCCAGAAAGTGAGCCATTTTATCCGGCAACATTCTCCTCCATGACTCGTTTAGAGAGCAGAAAAGGCAACATTTTTGCACTCTTAGAGTACAACATTCTCAGAAAGGAACACAAAATCTTGAAGTAGGGTTTCACTTTTTTTTACAAACGAATACACGAAAGCACTTTTAGGGCAAATAGCAGAAAAAATTTTTTGAATTTTTTGTCAGATACGCCATAAATAAGAACTACGGTAGCCGGCAACTATTCCCGTTCGACATCAAAATATACAGATTTGTGATGTGTATAATATTTCCTAAAAAATATTATTGCAAATCTGTATAACGCCCAATTCTTGAGCTCCATATGAGACACTTAATTGTATACACTTAATTGTATACACGATACAATTTTAAGTTCGTATCGGACTAAAAATTATTCCAAATATACAAATTTAAATCATAGCTGTACATAATTTAAGTACGTATCTTATAAGTGAAATCACTTAAGAAATCTGAGAAACTGTATTTATAATTTCGTAATCATAATCTCGCACGTTGCGGGATGGGGACTAAATATAACAAAAACTTTTGTTTTAACACTATTATCCTACAACCCACTATTATCAACTATTTTGTTTACTTTTTGCTTTGGTTTGTGTTTAGGCTAGCTAGATGTCTCACATATGTTGGGAAATTTCTTGAACAAAGTACCTTTTGTTAAAAAAAAAAAAAACTTGTCTTAAAGAAGTACCTTTGCTTAAAACAGTAAATTTTCTTACAAAAAGGACCTTTTCTTCAAAAAAAATTAATTTTTGATGTGTTAACATCTATACGCGCGCCTCTAGGGCAGTAAACTATAAATTTAATACATACGCAAGTGTTAGGTTTGCAAGAGTAAATCATCGTTTGTTTGTTCGTTGCTTGGCAGTCGGTATTGAAAGTGATTATTGGGCGATTTTCATATAATTTTCCCACGCGATTTTCTCCGGAAATTCATAGCCGATTTTATTAATTTTTGGATTAAAAAGCTAGTGCGGGTTTCGACGAAGAGTTTAGGCCAAAAATTAAGGCGATCCGATATCGGCGAGCCGAGATTTAAGTGTTTTAATTTGGAGTAATATTAAAAAAGTATTTTATGTTGATCTTCGGTTATATCGTACGAATATAACAATGTATGTATGTATGTACAAGTGTCTGTTGCTTTGCATTCTTTGACTTTTGTGGGAATAAAACAAAAAGTATTGAGCAAGAAAATAATGACACATGTGCTTGCACTGGGTCTTTAAATAATTTAAAGTATTAATATTATTTAAATGTAACGTCATCATATTATTGAACGCTGTTTTTTATTTTCCAATGTAACATTTACGAATGTGTTCATAGAAATCGAACAGGTATCGTGTAGCAAAAAGGTGTTAACACATCGCCCGTGAGTTCGAACACTCATTGGATTTTTTTTAAATAACTATCTTTTCTTAAAAAAGTAAATTTTTTTTAGAACAAACTGACTTTTCTTAAAAAACTGCCTTTTCTTTAAAGAGTACCTTTTTGTGAAACAAAATAACATTTCTTGAGATAAGTACCCTAATCTTAACAATTTACCTATTCTTGAAGAAAGGACCAATTCTAAAAAAATACACTTTTCTTGAAAAAAATCTTTTGTAACAAAAAATATTTTCTTCAAAAAAATACATACATTAAAAAAAATACCTTGCCTTACAATAATTCCTTGTCTTAAAAGTACATTTTCTTAAAAATACCTTTTCCTAAAAATAAAATAATATCTTTTCTTTTCCTGAGATAAGTGCCTTTCTGAAAATAAGCAAAATTTTCTTAAAAAATAATCTTTTCCTAAAAATGCTACCACTTCTTTAAAAAGTACCTGTTTTAAAAAAAAATACTTTGTAAACAAAATCCATACTCTTATGGCTTTTTCTTACAGAAAGTACTTCTTCGTAAAAATATTACGTTTTCCTAAAAAAAACATTAGCTTTTAATAAAAGAAGTACCTCTCTTTAAAAATAGGACCTTTGCGGGAAAATAAAGGGTCCGCCATCTAACGTTTTTTTTTCAACTAGTGCTTATTTCGTGAATGGTAACACTTAGCTCATGTCTGATTTGACAGATAATTAGTTTTAGCCTTCTGCTGAACGAATGTGGTTGTGTCTACGTTGAAGCCAACTGACCATCCAATGCGTTTTCGCTTCGCTAAGTGGGCCTGAGATCGACTTACAGAAGATGCCGCTTTTGCCAAAAAAAATCATCTTTTCAGATGAAGCTCATTTTGATCTTGGCGGGTATGTAAACCAGCAAAATTGTCGCATTTGGGGCACAGAAAGCCCGCACGCATACGTTGAAAAGCCGATGCACCCAAAACGAGTCACTGTTTGGTGCGGATTTTGGTCCAGAGGCATAATTGGGCCATTTTTCTTCGAAAATGAGCAAGGAGTGGCCATTACAGTCAATGGCGATCGTTATCGGGCCATTTTGAACGAATTTTTGTTCACAAAAATTGAAGAGGAGGATATTGGCAACATTTGGTTTCAACAGGATGGCACTACGTGCCACACAGCCGAAGCAACACGCGATGTTTTGCGCCCTGTTTTTGAAGATCACATTATCAGCCGCAGAGCTGATGTCGTTTGGCCACCTCGGAGCTGCGATTTGACACCGTTGGACTATTATTTGTAGGGTGCCCTCCAAGATAAGTGTTACGCCGACAATCCAGAGACAATTCACGCTTTAAATGACATTATTCGTAAAGCCATTGGTGAAATACAGCTGCACACAATCGATAATGTGCTTAAAAATTGGACCGATCGTTTAGGCTACTGCATGGCCAGCCGAGGCAGCAATTTGAATGAAATTATTTTCCATTATTAACCGGAAGGATTGTACTTTCAAATAAAAAAAAAATCCAATGAGTGTTCGAACTCACGGGCGATGTGTTAACACCTTTTTGCTACACGGTACCTGTTCGATTTCTATGAACACATTCGTAAATGTTACATTGGAAAATAGAAAACAGCTTTCAATCATATGATGACGTTACAGTTAAATAATATTAATACTTAAAATTATTTAAAGACCCAGTGCAAGCACATGTGTCATTATTTTCTTGATCAATACTTTTTGTTTTATTCCCACAAAAGTCAAAGAATGCAAAGCAACAGACACTTGTACATACATTCATACATACATTGTTATATTCGTACGATTTAACCGAAGATCAACATAAAATACTTTTTTAATATTACTCCAAATTAAAACACTTCAATCTCGGCTCGCCGATATCGGATCGCCTTAATTTTTGGCCTAAACTCTTCGTCGAAACCCGCACTAGCTTTTTAATCCAAAAATTAATAAAATCGGCTATGAATTTCCGGAGAAAATCGCGTGGGAAAATTATATGAAAATCGCCCAATAATCACTTTCAATACCGACTGCCAAGCAACGAACAAACAAACGATGATTTACTCTTACAAACCTAACACTTGCGTATGTATTAAATTTATAGTTTACTGCCCTAGAGGCGAGCGTATAGATGTTAACACATCAAAAAGAAATTTGAGAAAATATTCAGTAGTTTTTTTTTATAGCATTTTCAAAAAAAAAAGTTATTTGGCGGACCCGCTATAATACATGTTCCTACAAAAATTACCTTAAAATATACTTTCTGTAAAAAAAAAAATATATGTCCTATAAAAAAAACATTGTCTAAAAAGAATTTATTATTTTACAAAAAGTATCGTTCTTAAAGATGCCTTTAAATTATCGCATTTTTGGAACTAACTAACGGGTCCGCCAAATAACTTTTTTTTTTTGACGTGACAACGTCTTAAATTAGGTTGCGGCTGGGAGTCACTTATGAAAAAGTGTAACGCCCGGTAACGTTACGATGAGTCACCGAACGAGAGAGAGGCCCGCCGAATGCCTTGCGTCTCTCTCCCACTCAATAAATAATTCTGTGTGTGCGGATGTGTGTGTTTACTTGTGTGCCAGAAACGATTTGCTTTGCTGGCTTCTAGTGGCTGTTGGTCGGTGGTGTGAGTGTTTTTGTTTTTTGGCACATCATATATATGACGACTGAGCAAGTATGTATGTGCGTATATATGTGCGTGTGTATGAATATTGATTTAGATCAGTCTGCATTGGATAAGGTATTATTTTTTGTTTTTTTTTTTATTTTACAAATTTTAATTAATTTCAAATTTATTTAGCAAAAATTTGAACCTTCGATCTGAATAAATGTTTTGATTTTCGAATTGATTCTTTAAAATTACAAATATTAAGAAAAAGTGGCAGATATAAGAAAACTTGATTTAAACTGTGTTGAGCAAGAATTTTAACATCTAATTAATATGAAAATCAAATCAATCTAAACAAAATATATTTCTATAGTTAAAATTTGTGCAATTCTTATTTTCATTCAATTCCTTGTTCCTATTGTGCAATTTAATTATATTCATATCAATAAATATTCTACCGAGAAAAAGACGTTGTCACGTAAAATCTTCGCCCGTAAAACCGACTTTACAGGCAACAATTTTTTTTTTGAAAATGCTATAAAAAAAAACTACTGAATATTTTCTAAAATTTTTTTTTTATTTGAAAGTACATACAATCCTTCCAGTTAATAATGCAAAATAATTTTATTCAAATGGCTGCCTCGGCTGGCCATGCAGTAGACTATACGATCGGTCCAATTTTTAAGCACATTATCGATTGTGTGCAGCTGTATTTCACCAATGGCTTCACGAATATTGTCCCTTTTTTTTTTTTTTTTTTTTTTTTGATGTTTATTTATTTGTAAATATTAGGTTTAAACTATAATAAACACTAGTTAACAATAACAATTTTATTATATACAATGTCTCTTAATCGAGCACTCTAGTATTATCAATATGATAAAGATTGTTTTTCACAATATACAAAATATTTTTTCTTCTTATTCAAGATTAAGAATATATAATAATTGTTTGCAATGAAATTTTTTTTAAAAACATTGCTTTTATGATTTTTTTTGGTAAGAGGGCTTGTGTCAAGAGGTAAAAACGAGAAAAAAAATATAATTAATTATCAATATATCCACCAAAATTTTTTGTTTTTAGTTTGTTGTAAATATCTCAGATCTTTGTTGCAATTGACAGCTTTTATATTGGCTCGTCTATAGTTGTGATAAAAGACTGGAATACCATTTTCGTTTTGAATAATTCTTTTGTTATCGAGATAGACAAAAGCCTCAGGTGGAACAAACCCCTTATCTAGGCAATTAATTATATATCCTTGATCAGTATAATAAGGCGCCATTATATAATTATTTTCATAACATTGTGTACATTTTAATATATTATTTCTTATTAGATGTATTATAAAATTGTCTATTCTTATTATATTGGCACTATTGTACAACTTCTTATTAGATATGTATTTGGTATAATTACTTTGCGATGACCTATAAATTGATGTGCAAGCTCTTAAACATCTTCTTTCAAAATCTCAAATTTTTTCCATATTTGAAGGTGATATGTTGAACCAAATTGGACAACCATATGTTAATACCGGTCTAATTAGGGACTGGTACATTATTATTTTAACTCTAGGTTTTATAAATTTGGAATGAAATAATGGTCGATATTTATAGAACGCTTTTCTAGCTTTTGTAAGAATTTCTTTGACGTGTTGATTAAAATACAAAAATTTGTCTAGGTATAGACCTAAATATTTTACAACCTCCTTATTGGGAATGTTGCAATTTGCCAAGCTTGATTTGATTCCAAACTTCTTCCAATTTCTTCTTATATTATTATTGCATTTGTCAACTGTCGGTCTGAAAAGTATTGTCTCACATTTTTGTGCGTTGATTTTCATATTCCAATTGATTGTATACTGTTCAACTAAATTGTAGGTTTTTTGAAGATTAATATTAATTTTGTCGATTTTATCGTCCGCATGATATATGATTACGTCATCTGCAAACGAGATTATATTATCTACACTTTTTAATAGATCTATTATGTACAAATTAAAAAGGATTGGAGAATTTACAGTTCCCTGTTGTAGTCCGTTATCTATCTTAAACGATTTTGAACTTTTAATTTTCTGATTACAAACCATAAAGTTTTTATCACTTATCGTATTATATATTAATATAATTTGATTTAGTGGAAATTTAAACTGAAATAATTTATACACTAGGCCTGGAATCCATACACTATCAAAGGCCTTTTCCATATCAATAAGGCACGCACCTGTACATAACTTTTTATGCCAGTTCCAATTAATGTCAGAAGTAAATTTATGTATGGCATTAACTGTCGAATGTTTGAATTTGAAACCAAACTGCTTATCACATAGAATATTGTTATCATTACAAAATTTTGTTATATTGTTGTTGATGCAGGCTTCGAATATTTTGCTAATATTAGGCAATAGACTTATAGGCCGTAGATTTTCAGGATTATTCGGATCTTTATCCTTCTTAGGTAAGATCACAATCTTTGCCGTTTTCCACTTATTTGGGAAGTATGAATTATTGAGCATATTATTGAACAATTTACAATAATCATCAATCATTACTTGAGGAATGTTCCTTAGTACTATATTGGGTATGTTGTCAGTTCCCGAAGATAGTTTATTCCTTAAATTGTAGAAAATGTAATACTTTGATCATTCCTCTGCTCTCCCTTTGTAGTTTTGTCTCTGCATTGCGCTGCATAGTGTCCATTTCGTCCGCAGTTAAAGCACTTAAAGTTTGATTTTCTTCTGAACTGTTTGTTATTGCTTTCGGTGCTATTGTTTCTGTTGCTTCTTTCGTGGTTGTTTTTGTTATAACTGTTCCGCTTTTTGTCTCTGTTTTCACGAGCCATGAAAACTTGTACGCTATTGTCGGCATTTACATCATCTTTGTTCTTTACTTTTCTGCGTTCACCTTCCTCCCCTAATTTTACTTTCAATGTACTTAAGTTTGGTAACTCATCTCGAGCTTCCAGAGCTACAACAAGGTTTTCATAGGATTTTGGAAGACTTGCGAGAAGCATAATCACATAGAGCTCCTCTTGTAGGGTGATTCCCGTTTCTGCCAATTTTTCGACAATCGAAGCGAAGTTGCATATGTAATGCTGTACACATTCCTCTTCCGACATACGCATATGTAGAAGTTGTTTGAATAGAGTAACTTTACGTACCGGTCCCTTTGGACGGTGTACCTCCTTTAATGTATTCCAGGTTTCCGCAGAAGTTACACAATGCTTTATATGTGCTATTTGTATTGGTGTAGCGCTCAATATAATAGTCGCTGTGGCCTTTTCATCTTTTCTTACCCATGCTGCAACATCAGCAGCATTAGTTGCACTTGACTCGGGTTTCACTATCTGACCTGATACAACCGACCACAAGTCTTGATGGATCAGCACACTTCTCACTTGCAGGCTCCAGGAATCATAGTTTGCGTCATCCAGTTTTGATATGTTATATAAGGTACTCATATTTATCCAATTTTATTTTACTCGTTTATAGCGCTTTAATTAGTGTTCCACTGGGCCCATAACCTGTTGGATTCTTAATCCTCTGTCGTCAATTTTATCCGCAGAAAGAAACACATACGTCTTAATAGTTCAAGAGTTTTATTTGCAAGAGTTAAATGAAAAAGAATAAGGTATAAAATGAAAGAGAAACATGGTTGTAAATATTCGCATTGTCAATCAGATTTGTATTTTAATTCAAACTCCAATAAAAACCCAAGAACACTTTGCGTTGGAACTATACAGTTTTATTCGAAAACAAAAAAATTACGTACGACAAGATGTATTTACAGCAGTGGAAGGCAAAACCGAACGCATGCACACAAACGTAGATATTATGTGCTTGAGTGCGGTCACAAACGCACAGGCATAGACTGATGCTTCGAATCAAACAAATATTAATACAAATATTTTTTCATGTTGCTTGCATTATTACCGCAAATTATTGCATAGTTTTTAACGTTATCGACACATTTTTGAAATGAAATTATTGCATACTTTTAGCACAAATTATTGCATACCTTTTAGTGCTGTAGAAATTTTTACCATTGAAATAGATGCCTGTCGGAAGAGATCGCCATTTAAAATTATGTAGTTAGTAACAGTTATATTGAAGTATCAAATAATTGATGTTTTTTTAACACTAAAATCGAGGGTCGCCCTAACATTTCGTTTTGTTTCTTGTATTATAATTAGATTTGCGCTTTCCCGCGAAATTTATCCCGGAATCCCGAGAAATTTCGAAAAGAATATAATGGAATATTTTTGCAAAAAAAGGGTAATCTAGCAATCTCTTGTTACGCTTGGGTACTCGTATATTTTAAATTTTCGTGTTTTCGTAAAATGCTAGTGTTCGTTCATTGGACTAAAAAGGATTATGCGTAAGGAGGTGACATTTTCGTTAGTAGCTTTACATTGCTACAATGAAAAGTTTTACATTCAAGATCGTATCGTTGTTGCAATAAAGCATATTCTACAAGATTTTTAGAATGTTCATCGTTGCGCTGCTAAAGCAACGCATTTGTTGTTGCTGCAACGAAAACATCAATTGTGAATCTTGGAGAAAAAAATGAAATAATGTAAGTGTATTTAGTCAAACATTTAAAGTTATCAAAACGAACTTGCTACTGTAACGTAACAGTCATATATAATTGGCAGATCAATAATATTATATAATGTTGGCACATCATTCTTATATTGGATGATTGAATTCTCAAACCAGCTGCTTACATAAATGAAACATATTAATCGCAACAATGGAACATATTCATCACAGTAATGAAGCATATTCGTCTCTGTGACGAAAGTTGTCAGGCTACTGAGATCAATTTCGTTGCGGCGATTTATATTCGCAAATATATATAAGCAAAACCTTTATATTTATCTCAAAATGTTACATCAAATATGTAGTTATATATTGCCAAAATCTGAAATAATTTAAAACAATTGCCAACTCTTTCGAACCTCGTCTTAGCTCAATCTTCTACGTAGGAAAAATTTTAATTTTTTAAAAAAAGTTCACTCTTTAGTTACTATCGTCAGTATTATATTTTTGTTAAAGGCGCATGCGGATATACAAAGGATATATATTTATATATAATATATATATTTTTTAATTCCAAACTTTAATATATCTTGTCCTTGAAGGAATAATAACTTACTTTATATCTGGAAAGAGGAAATTGTAATATTTAACAAGAAATTTTAAATTTTAAATTAGAAATTTGAAAGAGTTTTCAAAGATATATATGATTCCCATACGATACTATACGTCGGAAGTACTCCCGATTATATTTTCATGCTTTTAAGGTAAACTAAAATCGACAACAATAATTTCACTTCAGAATATGTCACAAAGCGGTTAAAGTTCGCCTCGAAAAAATTGTCGGCTGAATATAAACATAGAGAGCGGATGAATAAGTCCGGACTTTTCAAACTTCCCTGGTAGTTATATAAAATGCAACACTGCTCCCATCAAGTACCACCTGTTAATAGACTACTGTTACATTTTGACCAAGTTCCATTGTATACTTTGCTTTCAACAGCTGTTCAAAACATACAACCTCGTGCATTTTTTAAAAATGGAAAAAAGTCAATTTCGATTGCATTATTTTTTGGGAAAAAAACTCAATCAAACCAAGGAAAGCTTGATAAATACTATGGGGACTCTGCACCATCGACTTCAATGGTAAAAAGTGGTTTACTGACTTTCGTTGTGGTCGCATAAGTACAAATGACGCTGAAAGTTCTGGAAGGCCAATTGAGGTCAATACATCCGGACCGATCGAAGAATAAAAGTGCGTGAGATTCTTGATGCCATAGGCATTCCATATGGTAGGTGGTTTCGATTTTAAATGATCAGTTGGGTTTAAGAAAGCTGTCTGCAAGATGGGTGCCGCGTTTGCTCTCAATTGACCATAAACGTTATCGTGTGACAACTTCAAGGGATTGTTTGGGGTTGTTTGACCGCAAGTCGTAGGAGTTTTTGCGCCGTTTTGTAACTGTGGATGAAACATGGATCCAATACGACACTCCGAAGTTCAAGCAGCAGTCTAAACAATGGGTTTCACCGGGTGACCCGGTTCCGAAGTAGGCCAAGGTAACTTTGTCGATCACTAAGGTGATGGCAACAGTTTTTTGGGATGCACGCGGGATAATCCACATCGATTACCTTCAAAAAGGAAAAAAGGCGAAGAAAAAAGTTATTTTTCATCAAGATGTGTAGTCTCAATGGCAAAATTCCATAAATTAGGCTACGAATTGGTACCTCATCCGCCATATTCTCCGTGTTTAGCCCCCAGTGACTATTTCCTATTTCCAAACCTAAAGAAATGGCTCGGTGGAAAGAGATTTAGCTGCAACGATGAAATTATTGATCAAACAAATGCCTATTTTACGGACCTCGAAAACCTCTATTTTTTGGAAGGCATTCAAAATTTGGAGAAACCTTGGACTAAGTGTATTGAGCTAAAAGGAGATTATGTTGAAAAATATTTTTTTTATGCAAAGAAAAATTGTTTTTCGTTCAAAAAGTCACGGACTTATTGATCCGCCTAGTAGCATGTTGTATGTTAGTGTAAGAGTAAGGAGAGTCACTCATTTTCGATTCGCTCGAAAAATTTAAATCGCCATGGGATTTTAATTTTTAATTCTTTGAAGATTTAAAGCTTTTAAACTCCCGAGTTTTATTTTTTGCTCGGAAGCCGAATTTTTATTTTCAAAATTTTGATAATTAATTAAATGCTCAAGATTTAATTCAAAAAGAATGATTCGCGGGTCGAATATCATAATATTTTTTAATTATTAAATGTATAGGAAAAATGTACACAGGGGTGAAAAAATAGAGAAAAAGAAAAACAAATGGTTTCCCATTAGGCACTAGGGATTAGAGAGAGCTTCTCACAACCAGTGACCTGTGTGCGTTCTAGGTTTACACTCACTGACTGGGTCCTATAGTTTTCCACCGGTTCCGAACGGTATTTTGAGAGGCTTTTTCATGGCTAAATACCCGATAGGCTCTCCCATCAATAAACATTTTTTTTGCTCAAGCTTTATTTGAAAGCTTAGAAGGTAAAGTATTTTTGATATTTTTTTCAGATTTTTCTGAAAAATCAGGAACAAATCTCAAAAATATTTTACTCTATTAGCTTTCCAATAAAGCTTGAGCAACCATGAAAATAGAAAAGTGAAAATATTTTTGGGACACCCTAGTGTCGCCGTCACTAATCGAGGTGAGCGCCGTCGAAAGAAATTTAAGGTGGTCAGAGTAGGGATCGATGACACGTCCTCATGCACAAGAGCCGCGCACACTACAATTGCACCACCGTCGGCTACGAAAAAAATAGGGGCAACAACCGGGTAACAAATTGTGAAATTTTAGTGATACGGGAAAATTGTTTGAAAGGATGGGAAGGTGTTTAAAATGGGAAGGGTGGGAAGGTAGTTAGAAATGCAACAAAAGTCGTATCGAATGATTATGAACGCTAATCTTCAAAATGCAATACAACAGTGGGCGAAAGGAAAAATATTGAAGATGCGAGAAAAATGGATTGGAATGATCAGGAATGTGGCTTGGAGCGGGGGGTGGTGCAATAAAGGGTAAACCTGAAAATGCGAGAAAAATCTTTTGGAAAGGATACGAATGTCCAACATTTGTGAATGTGAATTAAGAAGGGTAAAAAGGGGCCAAAATGGGTAAAACTCCAAATCGAGAAGAATCGTACAAAAATATTGAATGGTGGTACAAAGGGTAAAATGGGGGGCCGAAAGGGTAAAAGCTTAAAATGTGAGAAAAATCGTTTGGATAGGTTAGGAATGTGGCAAAAATTGTGAATGTGGTTTACACAGGATAAAGGGCTAAAACTAGAAAATGCAAGAAAATAGTTTGAAAAGGTTAGGTAAGATTAAAAAACTGTGTATGTGGATAAACATGGAGCAGAAGGGGTAAAAATAGAAAATGCCAGCAAAATCGTTTGAAAAGGTTAGGAATGTGGAAAAAGTTTGAATATGGGTGCAAAAGGGGTAAATCTTGAAAATGGGAACAAATCGTTTGGAAAATTGGGAATGAAAAAATTGTATTATGAGGTAAAATTTCAAAATTTGATTCACAATGATTCACATAGATTCACAATGGTTGGGATTGTGTTAAAAAAAGTGTATCTGGGGTAAAGAAAGAAAAATCTGTATGGAATTAGTAAATAGTCTTTGTGGGGAGGATTGAGAATGTGTTACAAATATGCGTAGAGGGTAAACAGGGAAATGCTTAAAATTCGAAATAATAAAGGAAACTTCATAAAGGTTTGGGCCAAAAGAGAATTAATTGTCATGCTAATTAGCCGTCTTACGGAAAGTGCCGACCATGGAGTTACATGGTAACTTTGAGATTGTCTCGCTAGCCTGTAATAAGTTTTTTTTTTTGTTAGTCGTTTATTTAATCCATATTTTTGATTTTTTTTAATTTTTACTAAAAGTAAACAAACAGTAATAAAGATGTGGTCTATTTAACATATACACTGTCTCCAACTCGAGCACTCTATTGTATAAACATAAGTAAGTGATTTTCTTTTACAAGCTAGATAATAATTCAAGGTACAATTTACATTATATAAATTTTAATTTGTAATGAAAAAGCTTAAAAAAACATAACTGTATGTGTTTCCTTAATAAAGAAGTATATCAAATAGTAAAATAACAAAAGAAGCCTGTCATAAGTTTTAAATGACGAAAATTTTTTGTATTAAACAGAACATCGGTGTCGCCTTTTGTATTGGTTTAGTCCGGAATTGGTTTATTTGTATTACAAAGCTAACAAGAATAGGAAGCGGGCATTAGTAGAAATTGAGCTCATGGATTACGAACTTCAGAGGCTGACGTTATATGATACCTACCGTTGTTCAAACGTGTCACTAATTCAAGTTAACGTGTCAAAAATATAATACAAATTACAAAGTTCTCGTATTAGAAAATGAGACTTATTAAAATCACAAAAAGGCACACACGTTTAGTACAAAGTAACAAACTGAAGATGCATATTAGTGGTTGTCGTCGGTCGTTAGTTGAATTAATTTGTTGTTTACTTTTACTATTAGTAAGTTATTTATTGTCTCTTTAGACAATTTGGTTCTAAGTTTAGTTAGAATTGTAGCGAGCGCACTAAAGGCCCCTTTCCATGGATACCTGTGTTGACTGAACCGATAACGTTACATCTACTAGTTGCAACAATTCTGGATCTTTGTATTTGTTTATTCTCCAGTAATCCAAAATATTTCTGGCAAAACTCGTCCTCTACGCATTACACAAATTTTCTATTTTGTGTTTAGTTGTTCGATCCGTTGATGTGGTTTGCTCCATTAAAAGGTTAAATTTAGCTTCCAATTTCAAAAACGCTCCTTCTGGTCTAGGAGAAATATTGTTTGGAGTACATTCAGTTTGCTGTAATGATTGGTCTGATAGACATTTAATGATGTCGTGTGTTTTATGTAAATGTTTCTGAAACGTTAAAGAAAGATGGTTAAAAATAGTAGTCAAGAGAATCGTTAAATAATACATATAATACATATACATATATGTACAAGATATTCGAATCTTTATGAACCAACACCATTACAAATTTGTATTAAACATTCAAACAACAAACAAGGAAATAATTAATGAATAATCATATGACATAATCTCATAACTTGCTATGTCTAATGCCATATGGTCTTATTCGTAATACCAAGTGCATATTTATTTGACACATTGTGTATGAAAATGTTGGTTGGTTAAGGATTGTGTGATAATGCCATGATTTAAAACACGTACATCAAATTTAAATTTGTTCTGGTCTGGTCTTTATTCTTATACATACATATGTATGTAAATGAAAATATAAATACTCGAAAAATGCAGCTCCTCCTCAATATAAAGCTCTCACTCCCACTAAAATAAAAATTAAATTCCGAATCGAATTTTTAATTTACATATTTGGTTCGCTCGGGAGCGAGTCAAAAAATGCAGCTCCTCTTCAATATAAAGCTCTCACTCCCACTAAAATAAAAATTAAATTCCGAATCGAATTTTTAATTTTCATATTTGGTTCGCTCTGGAGCGATTCAAATAAACAAAAATTTTAAAAATTACATTCGCTCGAGATTTTAATTTTTTTAAAACTCGCAGTGAGAGCTTTGTATTGGGAGGAGATGCATTTTTCAGCTCGTGAGTGGAATTTTTACATACCCTTCTATAAAGCTCTCACTGCCAGTAAAATAAAAATTAAACTCCGAATCGAATTTTCTATTTTTTACATTTGATTCGCTCGGGAGCGATTCAAATAAACAACAAATTTAAAAATTAAGTTTGGTCGAGAGTTTAATGTTTTTACCTCGGAGTGAGAGCTTTATATTGAGGAGGAGCTGCATTTTTCGGCTTTCGAGGGGAATTTTTCCATTCCCTGGTTATTATACAGATAAAGTGACAATGTATAAAAAATTCGTTAGATTTATCCACATCAATTATAGATTTAGATATGGTTGGTGTGAAAGATAGGCGAGTTTCACAGAAATTAGGTTGTCAAATTTAAAACAGAAATACATCTCCTTCAGTATTAGATGCATTAAATATTAGATTTCGCAACACATTGCATTACAGACAACTACATTATTTAACATGGTCGTTCTATTTTTTATCTTTTGTGGTACAAAATTGGCAAAATAAAGGTCATACATTTAAAACGGGACTGTATTTATTTTTCCCGCTTTCCCGGGAAATGAAAACGTCCGGGAATTTGTATTCCCTAATTATAATATTTTGTTCTATTACAGCAACAACAACAAACAGACTGTTTTTGTCGATTTGCTTTGGTCAGCCTGAGTGCTGTTGTTGTTATTTGTTTATGCAGTCGATAGAAGTTAAAAATAACAACAACAAAAGCGAAGTTGAAGTTATTTACATACATCAATTATTTCGTCAAGTTGCTGTGATGTAATTAATTGTAACTTATGTTTTTCTATTTTTGTTGGTCCATTAACATTGTAATTTGTGAGAAGTTAAATGAAAGCAAGACCTGCAACATTTATTAGTGTTCAATAATAAAGCAATCAAAACGAAAAATTAATGATTGAAAGCTCTCTTTGTTCAATTTTTTTTTTGATAAGCAAAAAGGCCCTGGAACTTGGCCGGGTGAAATTAGAGAAGATATTGGGTAATTCCAAAAAAAAAATCGACAAAAAAATAAGTATAAAATTTGGACAATAGTTTCTCCTTGTCCATACGAATTTAATGACACCAGAATTGAGTCAAAATACAAGGTAGTTTTTATTTTATGGTTACATGGCACTTTCTGAAAAACGGACCTGACTTAAAAATGTTATAACTTCGGAATGCGATATTGGATTTCAAAATGTTGGATATCATTTTATTGCTTGCAATAACGGCTTTAATAACAGTCGTTACGACAGTCATGTCGTTGTGGTTCAATGATATTGAAAACTCTAAAAGTATATTTTATCCTTGAATATCCTGGCATAACGTACCATTAATTTTTGATCTCCCCCAAAAAGAAAGTCCATATTTTTCTCTACATCACAGCCAAATTTCAAAATGGGATCTCCATGGGATTAATAGATACATACAAGACTGCTCGAGTTTTGCTGTTTTAGTTTCGATTTTTCAAGTAGTGACTACGTATAACACAGTGATACGAGTACAAAAAAGACTAAA